>VIYQ01003500.1:0-32025 GCA_009928355.1 Chlorella sp. CH2018 | reverse complement strand
CCCTGCCCCCGCCCCCGCACCTCATCTTCCACGCTGCTGTGGTACTTGTACACCTGCTCCAGGAAGCGGTACCGCTGCAGTACCACGAAGCAGCCGGAGAGCAGGGCAGCGCAGTGAGGGGCTGCACAAACAAGACGAAGCGAGCTCGGCAGGGCAGCCCGGTGCAGAGGGGCGGAGCCGGCAGGGAATGCAACAGCGCGGGAGCGGCAATGGCAAGCTGCGGCCAACCCGCCCCCTTGATTATGCCCCACACGCCCCCAGCGTACCTCCTGCAGCGCAGCAAGCTCGCTGCGCAGCGCGGCGCCGCTGCTGCTGGCCCCCGCCTGCTGCAGCGCCAGCACCGCCGCCGCCAGGGTGTCCAGCTCGGCACGGATGCTGTCGTGCAGGTGGCTATAGATGTAGTTGATGGGCGGCGGGGGCTCCCCCGCCGCTGCTGCCGGGTCGGACGTCATGCCAGCAGCGCTAGCCTGCCATGGGGCGGCTGCGAGTGCGCGGGACAGGGGTGGCGTGAGGTGAGCGCGGCAGCGGCGGCGGCTGCCTGGTGGTGGAGGCGCTGCGCCGCCCCCTCGGGCCGGCTGACACCTTGCAACCGGTGGAGGTTATTGCTGCGGCTCCACACCCCAGAAGCGCAGCCCAGCGAGGTGGCGACGCTGGCCCCGCCCACTTTTGCAGCTTGCAGCGGCCCGCGGCGCACCTGAAGAATCGGGGACCTGTTCAGATGCAGCGGCAGGCGGCCGGCCTGCTGCAAACCTGATACGCGGGCGCTGGGGTGTTCAGTGGCCCGTAGTGTCGCCGTGCGCGGCCCACGCCCTCTCCGCCACTCGGGATCGCAATTGAGGTTGCGCAATGCGCCGTTGGCGGCGGGCAGGGGAGCCACCAATGTCCTGATGCAGAGCCCTGCGCGCGTGGAAGCACGCGCGCCGCACCGGTCGGCAGCACTTTCGGCACTGTCACAAACCGTGAACGGCATCAAAGGTACCCGCAGCCTCGCGCGCAGCCCCCGCGCGCCCAACACTCGCGGCTCTTCCAGACTCGGCCGTCCCGCTCGCTTGCACCGCTGCTCGCTCACAGCCTGAAGCCAATCGTGACCATGCAAGCCGCCAGTCTGGCCTCCCGACCCTGCAGCTGGGCAGCAGCGGTGCCGCCGCCGCTGCCGCCAGTGGCGCGGCCGGCGGGTGGGCAGGCGGTGCGTGGCGCCCCGGGCGTCGCATTCCTGCCCGCTCCTCACCGACATGCGGCGGTACTGAAGGCCAGCAGACCAGCAAGCTGCAGCAGCTGGCGGCCACAGCAGCCGCCGCGCCGGCGCCGCCTGGCACGGCCAGCCGTCGGGGCCAGCGACAGCAGCGGCGGCAGCAACGAGAGCCCTGCTGCTGCGCAGCCCCTGGCACTGAGCTCTAGTGAGCATCTCTCTCCTGCTGATGCGATGCACCAGCACTTGCTTGCAAGGTCTTGCGGTACAACAAAGCACAGCACAGCCAAGCACTCCTGCATAGCCCTGACGTGCCTCCTTGCGTGCCGCTGCTCCCCAACCCACCAGGCGAGGAGCTGCTGCCCGCGCCCGGCAGCACCGGCAGCGACGCCTCCTCAGCAGCCCCCGCGCTCAGCAGCGCCAGCGGCAGCAGCGGCAGCTACGACTCAGCTGGCGGCAGCGAGGGCGAGGGCGAGGGGGACGGCACCGTTCGCATCGACCTGCAGCTGCCCCGCCGCTCGCTGCTGGTGCAGTTCAGCTGTAACCTGTGCGGCGGGCGCAGCGAGCGGCTCGTCAACCCGATTGCATGGAACAAGGGCATGGTGAGGCTGGCAGGCGGGCGTGCCTTCTTTGCTTGCCTGGCAGCCGCGTGCTGCCCCATGCAGCCCCATGCAGCGCTTCGGCTTGCGGCAGCTGTGGCTGTCTGGCGTGCAGTTGGGCGGTGTGCATGCGCCCGCCCGACTGCTCTCTCATCCCAAGCCCCGCCCCGGTGCATGCCTTGCTGCATAGCATGCTGCTCTGCCCCTGGTTGTTTGCTGCCATGCCTGCTCGCCTCACCTCGCGCATGCCCTGCCGCTGGCTCCCTCGTGCGCGCAGGTCATTGCGCAGTGCCAGCACTGCCAGGCGTGGCACAAGCTTGCGGACGCCGCCAACCTGGTGGAGGAGATCCGCTACGCCGACCTGGAGGACGAATAATGCTGGATGAGCGCACGGCCGCGCTGCTGGCACTGACCATTGAAGGGCTCTCTAGCAGGGACGCCCGCTCAGCAGTCGGTGGTGGCGGCTCATGCATGGCACCAATTTCAGTTCGCGAATTCCTTGTCATGGAGCATTGATCTTGCTGGCGCTGGTCCAAATGTAAAAGAAACAAGGCTTGCATCAGGGCTTGAATCGCAGCTGTGAAACAAGCGGCATGAGTGCTGCCGCTCGAGACCTCCAGCCTGCTTGCCGTTCTGCCTGCTGCCTCTGTCCCCGCCCCTGCCTGCCTGCTGGCGCCACCCAGCACTGCCGCAGCCATGCAGAGCCCCTGCGGCGTGCGCATCGACGCCCCCGAGCTGCTCACGGCCGTGTTTGTGGCCTCGGCCGACAGGCAGACGTGAGGGGCTAAGGGGAGCAGTCCAGGGGTGTGGATGGCGGCACAGCGGGTCCAAGGCTTGCCCTAGGGCCTGCTGGCGACAAACGCCGCCTCCACCGCCGTTCGGCATCCGCCGCCACAAAAGCTCAGCCACCATGCCTCGTGCGTGTTGCCTGTGGCGCCCTGACTTCCGTGATTCCTTCCACTCCCCTGCACCCAACAGCCAGGCGGCGCTGGCGCTGAGCAGCAGGGCATGGGCGGCGGTCAGCCGGGGCTGCCGCCACCTCACAGCACACTTCTGCTTTGATCCAAGCGGCGACCCCCGCACGCATGTGTGCCCAAACCCCCGGCCACCCGCCCATGTGGAGGCCCCCACCGGCGACCTGGCCGGCCTGGCCAGCTGGCTGTCCTGGCAGCAGCTGCCACCTGGCGGCATTGTGACGGGCCTGGACCTTGTGATCGCCGACGAGTCGAGCTGCAGCGGCCTGAGCCCTTGAGGCAGTCTGCTGGCTGCTGCGGAGGCGAGGAGCTTGGCCCAGGTGGGGTACAGCTTGGCTCAGGCGGGTGCTGCGTCCGCGAGGCTGCGCGGCCACTGATGCTGCTCCTCTGGTCAGCTGCAATAGCTGCCACGCTAGAGCTAAATAGCTCTATTGCTCCAGCTGCGCAGTGAATCTGTGCGCTGCTCAGCTCGATGCTGTGCAGGGGCATGCGGTCCAAGCCGTGGCTGCGCTGAGCGGCACCCTGCGCCACCTGCACCTGACCACAGCCATTGATGCCAGCTGGCTGCCCCTGCCCTCCCTCACCCGCCTCGAGCTGTGCTTTGCGCGCCGCCGAAGGCCGCACCGCTTTGCTGAGGGTGAGCTTTGCATGGCAGTCATGAACGAGTGTTGCGGCCAACTTGTCGGTCCCGTAGGAAGGCACCAGCCAATGAATTTCTGCTAAGCTGGCATGGTGTGCTGAGTCCTGTCCAAAACCTGTGCGACCCGGAAGCGCTCGAGCAGCAACCAACTTGCCTACTGCCCTCGCACCGCAGCCAAGGAGGCTCTATTGGCGTGGCTGGGGCGGCCGCAGCTGCTGCCGCGCCTGCGCGAGCTGGGCCTGCTCAACAGCTTGTGTGACTGGTCTAACGTCAATGCGCCTGTGATGTGGGAGGTGCCGCGCTTTGCGCCCTCCCTACCGCCATGCCTCACGCGCATGGAGATTGGCGGTGCGGCAGTCGGCATGCGTCATGTCGCGGGCCAGCTGCGCAGCCTGGAGTGGGGCCCTGGCGATGATGGCTGGCTGTGGGATGTGCCTCCCCGTGGGTGACAGGCTGTGTGCCGGGTGAGTGTATGCATCCGTGGCCAATGTTAGGCTGGGATGCGGAGCGGCTCACCAATTCTATGCGCCAGCTGGCCAGCCATAGTGTGTGCAAGTATGTGCATGCCCCCAGCGGTCAGGCCGATTCGCGTGCATGCACTGCAAGCACATCACCTGCCTCCGTTGACTTGCACACACCGCGGCAGCATGTGCCCCCCACCCTGCCCGCAGGCATCTCAGCTGACCAGCCTGCGCCTGGTGGGCCCCTGGCCTGAGGACGCATCCGTGTTTTTTGGACACCTGGTGTACGCCACCCAGCTGCGGCATCTGGGCCTATATGGCTGGTCTCCCGGCTGCCTAGAGTCGTTCCTGTCACCGGAGTGCTTCCAAGAAGACCCGGCGTACCGCCGCGTCGCCCTCGCCCGCTTTGGCACCGCCCTAGCCGCCCTCACCAACCTGACCTGCCTGAAGCTGAATGCCTTGGAGCTTGCTGCCTGCCCGGGGGCCCCCAATGGCGGGCTGGCGGTGCTGCCATGCCTGGCAGAGCTGGATGTCTCGCCCAACAGCTGTGACCCAGCCGCCGGCATGCGAGCGCTGCCATTTGGACTGGCTGCTACGAGGGCAGTCGTGCACTTATAAGCTTGCGGCTGCCGCATGTGTCCGAATTGTCGTTGAACTGGTGACGCTGCGCCTGCTCTGCCTTCCACCCCTTGCCTGCTGTGCCTGCAACTGCGCTGGGCTGCCCTGCCCAGGTGTCTGCACATTGCGATTGCATCCTGTTTCTGTGGGCAACATGCACTGGCAGGAGACAATAATCAGGGGGGATCAGGTGGCATGTGATGGAGCACAGCAATGCACGACAGGGGAGCAGGTCAGCGTTGTGAATCAGAGCAGCAGACATGGGCTCTGCAGCAACACCAATTTATTGAATAGTAGCCTCACAGGCAAGGATCTGATCAAGGTAGCAAGAACAATAACAGCAGGGTCAAGCTCAGGTTAAGGCAGCACACTCTGTAAGGCACACCAGCTTGAAACAGCACACACTGCTGACACAAGACACACAGGCGCAGCAGGCGCAGCGGCCTGGCTCACAGCCACGGCCGCCGCTCCGCCGCTTTGGCCGCCCGCTCCTGCCGCAGCCCCTCCGCCAGCGCCGCATTCAGCGCCTCTATCTGCTGCTCTTGTGAGGGGCGGTCTGGGCAGACCAGCACTGGCGGCTCGTCCAGGGCTGCTGGCAAGTCTTCCTGGTGTGCGGTGGTATGGTACAGCTGCAGGGGAAAAGCGAGAAAGAGGGAAGCGAGAGGGCTCGTGAACAACCAGACGCATGCGCGAGCTTGAGCAGCGCGTGTGAGCTTGCGATGAGCAGTCAGCTTGGGGGTGCGCGCAGCAGCACCCTTGCTGCTGCACGCCTCCCGATGTGTTGCCCCCGCTCTCCCTTTCTCACAGGAAAGCACATCGGAACATCCCAGTGAAGCGCACCTGCCAGTCGTGCGGCCACGAGCGGAACAGCAGGCCTGTGGCGCCCTTGGCGGTTCGAAGGTCCCATAGATGATACAGCGGCAGCCAGGCGGCGGGGTCGTCGATGAGCGCTGCAGCCGCCGCCTTGAGCTTGCGGTCCCACAGCTGCAAAGGGTGGCAGGCGGCACGGCGCACCCAGCAGCATTTGGCATGCAAGGAGGCTGGAGCAACAGCCTTTCGCTTGCTAGCCTCCGCCGTGCTTCACCCGCCCGTGCACACAGGCTGGTACCAAGCCACGATACGAGCCACGCACAGAGTGGATCCAGCAACCCCGCCCACCTGCCCAATGTCTGCCGATCGCGTCCAGGTCGGGTTCACCACCAGCAGCGTGTGGCCTGGGTCCAGCGGTGCGCCACCAAACTCGCCCGCACACAGGCGAGCAAAGGGCGCAAAGTTGAGGTTGCCCACCTGCACCCACGGCAAGCGCATCAAGCTGGTTTGTGGAGCGCAACCCAGCTGGAGGGTGTGCAAGCGAGCAAAGGGCACACAGGTGAGGCTGCCTCCCTGCACAGCGCAGGCAGGCAGCAGCAAACAAGTGGCGCAAGGCGTGACGACAGCCAGTCAGCGCCCCAGAGACAGTGCGCAGCTTCCACAAGCCTAGCAGCTTGCAGCTGCGACAACTTGCAGGCCCCAGCCTCCCAGCAGCCCCTGGCTCGCAGCTCGCCTGCGCAACCACGGTCATGTCGCCACCCGCCGCCCGCCACACGCCGATGCCGTCCGCCGGTGACTCAAGCATGCCCACAAACTGCAGCCAGAGGGGCGTAACATGCCACTTTCAACAAAGCAGCCCGCAGGCTGAGCTCATGCTAGCTGCATGCGGCTCTAGCATGCTCACAAAGTGCACCCAGGTTGCACACTGCCCAAGGTGCATGCACTGCCCAGCTGGAACCACGTATTGCGCAGCTGCAGGCTCTCCACACAGCCACAACAACAGCTTCGAGAGCTTGCCTGGGGATCATACCCCGACAGCAGCTGCTCCTCAACCAGTGGGCGCAGCCGGCGGAAGCGCTGCTGAATGCCGCCCGGCCAGTCGGCCTGATCGTAGTTGTGCAAGGCATCGTCGCCCCGGCCTGGCGAGGGCAGTGGCAGCCGCACTGTGAGCCGCCGCGGCAGTGCTGCCTGCTGCTCTTGGTCCCGCTGCCCCTCAGCCTGCTGCAGCTGCTGCAGCCGCCCAGCCTGTTGCGTGGAGCTGCTGCTGCCTGCTGCCTCGGCTCTCCCATCTGTAGGCTGCCGCTGAGCGTCACGGTAGCGGCGCAGTGCTGCCCGCGCCTGCGTAGCCGCTTCAGTGCATGTCCTGCACACATTGCGGAGAGCGAGATAGGGCCGAAGCGCGTGCCAACGGCTCACATGGATAGCTCGGTACCACGCCGCCGCCGCCGCCGCCGCCGCCGCTGCCGCTGCCGCCATCTCACCTGGCTGGGGTGACGGGCAGGGCGCTGGTGGCGCGCGCAACGAGCCGCGATCGCGGCCTGCACCACGTTGATGGGGCGGCAACGAGCGCTGGGACGCGCTGTGGAGCGAGGCTGCAAGGAGGGTTCATCTACGGCTTGCAATCGCGCTGCCAGCCTGCTCGACACACTGCGGATGTACTTGCGGCGACTGGGGCATGCGGCTGCACGTCACAACCTCCTCTCCTCAGCACTGCATGGGTTTTGGTGGCATGGGCCTCAGCGCACACGGTTCCATTTCAAATATCAAGGCTCAATTCAACGCCTGCAGTGCGTCACCTATTCAGGCAGCCAGCACCGGCGGCTGCAGACACTGCGCTCAACCGGCGCAACTCCCGACCCGCTCGTGGCTGCCTCCCAATTCACCGCCGTCGCTGGCGTCCAGCTGCCCGATCAGAGGTTGTGACGATCGACAGCCTGCCCGATGCGGTGCTCGTGCGCTGCCTGGGCCTGCTGGAGCTCGAGGAGCGGTGCGCCGGCGAGGGGTGCATGTAGTTCAACATGTAGCCTACACAATTGCTGCAGCAATGACAGGCTGCAAGCATTGCTGGGATCTTCTGCTGCCGGGCTCTCCTGCTGCCAGGATCTGCTGCTGCTAGGCTCTGCTGCTGCCCCACCGCCGCCTGCGTCCCTCCACTGCTCCGCCGCAGGCAGCGTGTGGCGCTGGCCTGCAAGCGCTTTGCGGCGGCGGCCTGCAGCCCGGAGCTGCTGCGGGAGGTGCACCTGCCCTACCTGGACGGCATGGAAGCGCTGGATTCGGCGGCAGACTGACTGGGGCAGCAGGGCCACCACATCCGCAAGCTGCGCATTGCGGCCTCCGCCTGGGAGGGTGGCGCTGATGCCAGCGAGGCGCTTGCCTATGGACTGGAGGCATGCGGGGAGCTGGAGGAGCTGGAGGTAGAGGTCAGCCCCCTGGCCACGCACTGGCTGGGCACCATGGCCTCGGTGCGCTGCCTGCGCCTGTTTGGAGATCTGGGCCCCATGCACATCAGCCACGGCATGGGCGCGCTGAGCGCGCTGCGGTCACGGTCAAGCTCAGCGGCGCGTCCATCGCTTTCCATGCGGGGGCCCGCCTGCCGCCGTCCATCAACCGCCTGGCTATCTCCTTGAACAACTCGCCCAAAGTGCTGGGGCAGGCAAGCGTGGGGGTTGCTTGTTGGCGGTGGCGGCGTGGGATGCGGTTGGTGCTGCTGGCATGGCATGGTGCTCGAGTGCGCTCAAGTGCGGTGCGCGAGGTGGGTACAATGCATGCAGCTCAGACACCCCTAAGCAGCAGCGGCAGGTGGTAGCAAGCAGGCCGGCTGTGTGAGTGCCGATGCGCTTGCAGCTGGCTCCTGCCGCTGGCGTTGGCGGCACAGCAGCCTGTGCAGTGTGCACAAGAAGCTGCCGCTGCCATCTAATAGTCAGAGCTCACTAAGCCTCCCGCCTGCCCGCCACTCCCTTCATCCCTGCCTTGCAGATCACCCAGCTGCCCCAGCTGCAGCGCCTGCAGCTGCGCGACTGCTTCTTCCCCTCTGAGGGCCTGTCTCAGCTCTCTGCGCTGGCCGGCAGCCTGACCCGGCTGGACGCCGTGCGCGCCAACCTGGCTGCCGACGGCCTGGCGGCGCTCAGCCGCCTGCAGCACCTGCACTGCGTTGCGGAGGAGCGGGAGACGGTGCAGGCTGTTGAGGCGGCGCTGCCCCTCCTGCCTGGCCTGACTTGCCTGGTAAGCGGTGGCATTGGCAGGGAGGCATGGGTAGGGTGAACAGGCTGGCTGATGTGGTGGAGGGCTGAGTCCGCTTCATGTGCGCTGCCATGTGGGCGGTCTGCGAGGCTGTGCTCACCTGTAGCAGCGCTGCTGCTTGCCCTGCAGGTGCTCTTCTGCAGGGATGGCCTGGGACCGGTGCTGCCGGCGCTGAGCGGCCTGTCTCGCCTGCAACTGTGCTCGCTGGATGCCCAATGGCGCTGTGTTCCCGCGCTGCCGGGCGGCCCCTGGCTGGCCAGCCTGCGCTGGCTCAGCAGCGGCATCAGCAGCCCGGTCAGCAGCACAGCCGCGCTACAGCAGGCCGCCGCTCTGGAGACGCTGAGTGCCGCACACTGCGCGCAGGAGTGCGTGAATTGGGCGTCACCAGAGGCTGCTGCTTTCGTTGACTGGCTGGCGACCCACCCGCCACTGCGCTGCCTATCGCTGGAGGCAGGAGAGTGCAGCGGCTGGCTCAACTCCCCAAACTTCTTGCTGCAGTTTGCGCAGCTGTGGCGCCGCCGCCCAGCCCTGCAGCTGCAGTGCCCAGGGTCTGATCGCGAGGGCGAGAGGTTGACTGACCACATCGATCGCATCCACCCCTTTTGAGTCGAGGCAGCCTTGCATCTTCAACTTCTCTGCTGCCCGGTGTTTGCAGCCTCGTCTTGCTTTGCCCCCTGCCTGGCTGCCTGGGCTGAGCACTTTGCTGAGCAGCGGTGTGCACTTTCATTCTGACTCACTCTTGCTCGACTTGCTAGCAACCATGTAAACTGTGCGTCGCGTTGCACTGGGGTGTTGCTGCAAGGGTCACTGAAAGCTACTGCAACGGCTTGTCTGAGCACAGTTGCTGCCCAGCCATTTGCTTGGCGCCACCCTGGCGGCGGCAGCTGCGGCGCCACCAGCAGGAGCCACGCAGGCAAACCACAACTGAATTGCGCTTCTACCACCAGTCGCAACGCATGCAGTGCACCGACAGGCCCTGAGCATGCCGCCCCTGCACGAGCGCCCCGCGGCCGGCGCACTTGAGCAGGAGGACGTGCCGCTGTTCGGCGCAGAAGCAGAGGATGCTAGGGCGATGCACGACAGCTCGCCGCCACCCTCCCCGGGCTGCGGCTGGGCCGCCTGCTGCCGCCGCCCGGCTGCCGCCTTTTGGAGCAGCGGCGTCGCCTGCGCACTCGGCTCCTCCCTCTGCTTTGCCTGCGCTGCGGCAGTGGTCAAAACGCTCAAGGGCGTCAACCCGGCCATCCCCGTGTTTGAGATTGTGGTGGTGCGAGCGCTGGTCAGCGGAGCGGTGACCAGCCTGAGCTGCCGCGCCGGCGGCCTGCCCATCTTCGGCCAGACCGCGCCCCAGTGGCTGCTCATCGCACGCGGCGTCATCGGCGGCAGCGCCATGACCTTGAGCTACGTGAGTGGATGGTTGGCAGGGGGTGCATGAGATTGTAACGAGCAGGGTTTCAGCTCTGCTGAGGCTGTGCTCAGCGTGCAAGAATGATGCCAACACGGTGTGCCCGCTGCTGCCGTGCTGCAGGAGGCACTTGTGCGGCTGCCGATTGCCGACTCGACAGGTGCGGTGCACGTTGCGCCTCGCGGTTGTGGTGGGATGCGATGGGTTGTTTCTGAGGCTGCCTCTCACAACACATGCTCATGTCCTCTCCCCTCCCGACCCCTTCCCTCCGCCTCCAAACCCCTCCCCCGCCAGTCATCTTCTACTTGAGCCCCGCCATCACAGCCCTGCTCTGTTGGCTGCTTCTGGGAGAAGCCTTTGGCTGGCTGACCGCCGCCGGCTGCGGCGCCAGCCTGACAGGCGTGCTGCTGGTGGCGCAGCCGCCCTGGCTGCTGGGAGGAGCCGCAGAGTGGTCGCACCAGCGTCTGCTGGGCACAATTTTTGGCGTGTGTGGCGCCGCGCTGGCCGCCGGCGCGTACGCCTGCATCCGGCTGATTGGAAAGTGAGCTGGGGTGGAGGCGGTGGGGCTAATGGTTGGGGCAGTGGAGTGTAGCAACTGCTGCTGCTGGTTTTGCGTTGAGCACGGCCGGTGGACATGGCGGCTACAATTGCTCTGCTGCAGTGCGGCAACCCAAGCCCCTGTTGCTGCCACTCTACCTGCCTGCAGGAGGGAGCATCCGCTGACGGTCGCCATGTGAGCGTCGCCCATGCTGCTGTTATGGCCAGCTCTGTGTGTTGTTGCTGCCGCACCCGCCATCCATGCCACGCCGCAGCATCGCAACATGCTGAACCCCCCTGCTGCACCGCCCACTCCCTGCCCTGCAGGTACTTTCACATTTTCGCCTTTTTCTCCTCGGTCATCCCGCTGGCCTTTGGCTACCCCGCCCCCGCGGTGCTGCCCTCTGCCCTAGAAGCCGCGTTGCTGCTGGCCATCGCCTGCGGCTCCTTTGGCGGCAACTTGTTGGTCAATCGAGCGTTCCAGCTGGAGCTTGCGGCCAAAGCCAGCGCAGTCAATTTCGCTCAGGTGGGGCTGCTGCATCGAGCCATGTGAACCTCACAGAGAGGCCGGGCTTTGACATGTTCCAAAGGTGTCCTGTGGGTTGGCATTAAAGCAGAGCAGGCGGGAGCGGTCTCGTTCACAGGGCAGCGCCCAAACAGGCATCTGCCGAACGACTGCCGTAGGATGTGTGTAACCCTCCTGCTCACACATATCAGCTGTTTTGACTCATGGCATAAGCATTAAACTCCGCTGCCGCTGCCCATTGCAGGTCATCTTTGCCTATTTCCTGGGTACCGTGTTCTTCCACGACAAGCCCACACTGCTGGGGCTGGTGCGCACTCCTGCTGTTTCTGCTGGCCTGGGGGCAGCTGTGAGGGCAGAACCTCCGGTGCAACCGCCACCGCTATCGCCGCTGCTGTTGCCGCCACCACTTCGTTTCTGCTGCTGCTGCTGCTGCTGCTGCTGCTGCTGCTGCTGCTGCTGATGGTGATGAGACGCCGCCACTCAGCATCTTGTGTTGCACGCGAAGGTGGCCCACCGCTGGCTGCCCCTCCCCTTCCCCCCATCTAGGCCGGCACCGGCCTCATTGCTCTGGGAGTGGTCATTGTCAACTTAGAGAAGCTCCAGCGCAGCAAAGGAGCAGCTCAACCAGTGCCGGACGGCCATGCTGCGGGTGGCCAGCAAGGCCTGCCGCAGCACCAGTATCAGCCGCTGGGCCATGCTGGGCGGGCAGGCGGCGGCGGCGGCTGGTGGCGGCGTCTGTGGGGCCGTGCCGCACCTCAGCAGCAGCAGCAGCCGCAGCAGGAGCTGGGGGAGCAGCTGGAAGAGTGGTCGCCAGACTACCACGGCCGCCTCAAAGCCAAGCACAGCGGCAAGAACTTGGAGGTGCACTTGGAGCTGGGAGCAGTGCCGGATGGCGAGGCACGAAATGGCGGCAGCAGTGGCGGCGGCGGCTTGAATGGCAGCGGCAGCGCTGCGGCGGGGCAGCGACATTGACTTTCAGTTGCTTCTTGTAGTGCTCCATTCAAACACCATGCACGAATCATTGGCGTGGTTGGTACAGTTTTGCTGCAGGAAGCAGGCGTGGCTGACTGCGCTGCCGCTGCGCTGCCGCGCTCGTCGTGCTCGAGCGGCATGAGCGGAGGGGGCCAGAACGTCGGCGGGGCAATCGGCGTGCATCGATCGTCTCGGAGGCGACCTGGCAGCACGCAGCCACGAAACCAGGGCCACAGGGCGGCGAACGAGGAGAGCCCAACACTATGGCGGCCGCCAGCGGCGCCCCCGCCACGCCCAGCGCCTTCTACAAGATGCTTTCCGTGCCGGATGCGGTGGAGCTGATCCTGGCGGAGACCGCGCCGCTGCCGGCGGTGGCCCTGCCCTTCCAGGCGGCGGCCCGCCACACACTGGCGGCGGATGTGCGGGCGGCCGAGCCTGTGCCCGGCTTCCGCGCCTCCATCAAGGTGGGTGGCGAGCTGCAACAATGTCAACCAATGAGATCTAGATGAGCCTGCAGTCGCAGCAGCTGGATCGCCGCTGGATTTTGCCGCTTGCTGGATGCCTGCCATACCAGCGGTGCTGCCACAGCTGTGCAGGGCTGAGCGGCCGCAGCGTCGTGTCCCTGCACCCACGTGCACCGATGCCACTCCCCAACCTCCATGCTGCACAGGACGGCTATGCGGTGCTGTCCTCGGATGGTCCCGGAGAGTACGATGTGGCATTTGAGGTGCGAGTGGCAGCGGCAGCTCTCCCATGCATGGCTGCTTGGGGCTCGCTCGCTCACAACCAGCCGTATGCCAGCCACTCTTGTGCAGCTTCTTCACCCGCCCATCTCCCGCTGCCGTCCACACCTGCCTCCAGGCGTTTGCGGGCGTGGCGCCGCAGCAGCTGCAGCCAGGAACAGTCGCGTACATTGGTACCGGCGGGCCGCTGCCGGAGGGCGCAGATGCCGGTGAGGCGTTTGTTTTGTTTTTGTTTTGTACGAGGATGTGGGATGGGTTGCTGCCGGCCAGCAGGTAGTGGTGTTAGATCGATGTGAAACATGGAGACTCTTGGCAGCTGAGCTGGATGGCTCACGCATCCGTGATGTTTCACCTTGCCTGCACAGTGGTGCAGATCGAAGGCGCTTTTGGGTTGTTTGGCGCAGGCCCCGAGCACAGCTGGGCGAAAAAGACAAACTTTTCGCTCGCACAATTCCTGTTTGCAATTTTCCACTGATGCCTACCTCCTGCATTTGCCTGTGCAGTGGTGCAGATCGAAGGCACCTTTGAGTTTTTGGGCGCAGGCCCCAAGCACAGCGGGTGCAAGTCATCCACAGAAACCAAACATGCCTCCCCTGCAGTGGTGCAAATCGAGGACACTGAGTTTCTGGGTGCTGGGCCCGACGGCACCAAGCGCGTGCGCATCAAGATTTCGGTGCCGCCTGGCTACGACGTGCGGCAGGTGCGCGGAGCTCGTGCCTTCATTTCCAGCCGCCTGGCTGGGCTGCGCTTGCTTGTGGGCGTGCACACTTGCCGCGCCGCTGTGCAGCTGCATGCATGCCACGCCGCACAACCGCCGCTTGATCGCAATCTCACTGCTGCTGCTGCTGCCCTTCTCCCCTCCTCGCCGCTGCACTGCGACAGGTGGGCAGTGACATGGCGGCAGGCGAAGTGGTCCTTAAGGCGGGGCACCACATCGACGCCGCTGAAGTCGGCATCCTGGCGACTGTGGGTGCCGCCACCGTGCAGTGAGTCACGCCTCAGGACCAAGCAGTGCTGGGCTTTGTGAAGTGGGATGCATGCAGTCTCAGCTATGCAGCTGAGGGCGGCATCCTGGCGACCGTGGGTGCCGCCACCGTGCAGTGAGTGGAACCGCACCTACCGGCCAGCAGCTGCGCTGTCAGCGTTGCCTGCAATCCGCCGCATGCACCATCGGCCCACAACACAGTAACCTTACTTGCAGGGTGCGCTGCAAGCCGCACGTGGCGGTGCTGTCGCTCCAGGCATTTGCTCGGCGCTCTCTAACACTACCTTGTGAGTCACTCACGCCCTGCAGGGTGCACCGCAAGCCGCACGTGGCAGTTCTGTCCACTGGCGACGAAGTGTGCGAGCCGGATGCACCCACACTGCAGCTGGGACAGATCAGGTGGGGTGGCAGGGTCCTGTTGAGGTGCCGAGTTGGGCGGATGGGGGCGATTGAGGTGCAGAGGCGGGCAGATGGCGTGGGGACAGGTCGGCTGGATGGGGCCATGCCCTGTGAATTGGCAATGCCTTGCAACACAAGTGCCGCTGCTCGTTCCATCCTGGCAGGGACGCCAACCGAGCGATGCTGCTGGCGGCGGCTGCCGGCACGGGTGCCAAGGTGAGCGGCAGCTGGTTGTCCAGGCTTGCAGCTGTGGGCCTCAACCAGGAGAGCTGCGATAGCTGTAACTGACTGCATCCATCCAGCGCCTGCTCAATGTCCGACGAATGCTCGGTGCATCCGTTTACAAGCGATGTACACACGATGCTGCTCAGCTGCCGGCTCCCAACGTCCCCCCAACAGGTGACTGACTTGGGCATCGCCCGCGACACAGCCGCCAATGTAGAGGCGGCGCTGGACCGTGCGATTGCAGAGGGGGCGGACGTGCTGCTGACCACGGGTGCGCTGCTGCAAAGCATGCGCTTGGTCTGCTTTGCTTGCATGCTCTGGCACTGGGAGCGGTGGTGGCCAACAGCTGGGGAATGCCAGCCAGGCTGCAGTGTCAGGCCCGGCAGTCCCCACCCCTCCCACCATGCATAGAACAAACACAAACTGCACTTGCTTTTGTACTGCAGGCGGTGCGAGCATGGGTGATACGCACACCATCAAGCCGCCGCCCTGCCTGCGCCTCATCCCTTTGTGTTCCCTTCACCTTCCCAACTCCATCAGGCGGTGTGAGCATGGGCGACAAGGACTTCATCAAGCCCCTGCTGGAGCGGCGCGGCACCGTGTTCTTCGGAAAGGTGGGTGGGCTCGTAGTGCAGTTATCTGCATCCACCCTCTTCATTGTCATGCCATGCCGTGCTGTGCGATGCTGTGCTGTGCCATGACGTGCCCTGTCATGCTAGTGCTAGTGCCTCCTGCGCCCACCTGCCCTCTCCCCCGCCCACAGGTCAAGATGAAGCCCGGCAAGCCGCTCACCTTTGCCAAGGTGCCGGTGCCGGAGCAGAACAGGCGAGCCGCTGACTTGTCAGGCGGTTGCGGGGTGTCTGCGGCTACGTGCATGCATCTGTATACCATGGATAGCCCTGCCGCTGACTTCTGCGTCTGTGGGTGGTTTCCACCAGCTGCGCACGCATGCATGGCCTCCCACCCCTACTGTGGCATGCGTAGGAGCCCTGCCGGTGTTTGAGCTGCCCGCCTTCCCCTAGCCACACCGGCATTTATCTCAGTTCGCTGTGCATTGCCATCCTGCCCTGCAGGAGCCTGCCGGTGTGTGGGCTGCCCGGCAGCCCGGCGCCTTTCCCTTGTCACACACGTATCTGTTTCTGCCCAATGCTCCCACCATACGCAGGAGCCTGCTGGTGTTTGGGCTGCCCGGCAACCCGGTCTCCTCTCTCGTCACCTTCCACCTGGCGGTGGTGCCCTGCCTGCGCAAGATGGAGGGCTGGCAGGTGGGTGCTGTGAGCCCTGCAGTGGTGGGTGCTGCGAGCCCTGCAGACTGTTGGACTCCCCTCCTCTCATTCACCCGCACTCCAGAGCGGCGCCCTGCCTGTGCACGATGGAGGCTGGCAGGTGCAAAACGCACGCAGTTGACTTGATTTGTTTTGTGGCTGTTTGAAGAAGAATGCTGCAACGGCATGCTCCCTGCCCTAGGCAAGCCCAAAAGTGCATGCCGCCGCCCGCCGTCTGCTCCGCTCTGCACTCCACCGCAGGAGCCGCGCCTGCGCCGCCTGCATGTGCGCACAGCTAATGACATCAAGATGGATCCGGAGCGGCCAGAGTACCATCGGGCCATCGCGCACTGGGCGCGGCCGGGTGAGTGTGCGGACCCTAGCTCCTAACTGGAAGGATGCTAGTGAGCAGGGCGCTAACCTGCGTCTGCGTTGTTTGTTGGGGCGCTGGTACGCACTGGGCGCGGCCAGGTGAGCTGTGGGTGTGTGGGGCTGTGCACAACCTGTTCGTTTGGCTAGCCGGTTATTGGCAACCCGCGCGCTGGGTGCGCGCAGTCCCGTTTGTGGTGGCCACCAGGCAGCCCGTACTGCATGCAGATGATGCTTGCGACCCAGCCGTGCCCCACCCACCCTCTCACCCACCCACCAAATTGCCGCAGCGGGCGCAGCCGACGGTGTGGTGTGCGGCGAGCTGGTGGCCGCCAGCACCGGCGGCCAGATCAGCAGCCGCCTGCTGTCGCTGCGCTCCGCCAACGTGCTGCTGGAGATCCCGCAGGTGGGTGCTGGGTTGGTCAGGAAGTGCTAGCAGAGGGTGTGGTGTCTAGGGCGGTTCAGCTGTGGAACGTGCTGCTGGAGATCCCGCAGGTGGGTGCTTGGGATGTACTGAGAAGGCATGTGTGTGTTTCGGGCTGTTCTGGCTGGTTGTGAGTCTGCAATGTGCTGTCGAGATCTGCAGGTGGGTGCTATACGCACGTGTGTGGTTGAAACAACACAACTTCTGTGGCGCCGGGTGCAGGCGCAGTTTACATGTGTGCCACTGCTCGCCCATGCGCTCATGCCCGACCCTCCCTTGTGCTGTGCAGGCGGCGGGCGTGCTGCCCGCTGGCACCCTTGTGTCGGCGCTTGTGCTGGGAGACCTTGGGGCCATGCCAGTGCCAGAGGTGCCAGCGGCGACCCAGCTGCCGGGCTGATGCAGCAGCTTCTTTTCCGCTGGCTGTGCACGTTCATGGTTGCATGGTCCTGCAGACTGCCGAAACAGTTGCGGCGCATTGCAATTGGCCCCCCTGCCACCTCTGTCGGAAAGTTACACGTTCATACGGTTCAGAAATGCTACCCACCCGCCCACTCACTGCCATTTGTCAATTGCAGCGTTATTCATTGTAAGTGTGAGAAAGCTACCAATGCCAAAACTTGTGTTCCATGCTGCCGCCGCTCACTGTTCGCTGCAAGCTACTTCAGCCGCAGGGTTCTCGAGCAGCTGTGTGGTGCTCACTGCCCGTCACCAGCCTGCTCTTCAGCCACGGCTGCGAGGATCGCCAGGGCTGACTTGGGTCCGGCTAGCCGCCGCTGCTCCACCGCCACGTGCTCCTTGTACGCCCTGCAGCGGAGCATTCACATGGGACCTTTCGTTCGACTCAATGCCAGCTGCCTCCTATGGCAGACCAGGCAACGCCAATGCGTGGTGGTCACAGCAGGGAATGCACCCAGCATCACAACCGTTCCATCCCACCTGAAATCGTCGCCGATAGCGGCCGGCCCCTTGCTGCGAGGCGGCGCATTCCAGTTGCGCCGGTTGGTTCGCTCCGGCTTGCTCCACTCGCCGCGCTGCAGCAGCTTGGTGTGCTGCCGCATCTGCTCCAGCAGCGCCGCCTGCTCGGGGTCGTTCGGGTCGATCAGCGCCTCGAACTCACGCTGGGCCAAGGAGGGATGGGGGAGCAGAGAGGGAATGGTTGTGCGCAACGTGGGGGCGGCGGCGGCGGCGGCGGAGCGGCAGCGGCGGAAATGGCGGCGGCATGGAGCGCCCGCTCGCTGGCCTGCAGCCTCTTGTAGCTCCTGATACAATCTGTTGCAACCGCTTCAGAAGCCTCACCAGCTTGGCTTCCTCCGCGGCCCACTTGTTGGCCGTGGCGCTCGCCATCCCCCGCGCGCTCGGGACTGCCACGGCCCTGCTAAACGTCAGGACCGACTGCTTGAACGCTGCTGGGCCCTCGGAAGAGCTGCAGACGGGCGCTGGCGGGCGCGAGTCAACGCGCAGCAGGGACCCAGCAGGGGGGCTCATGCAGACAGGGGAGGGCCGGCCGACACGCATGCAGTGGCCTGCTCAGTGCACCACGCCCGTCGATCGTCGCGCTGGGCCTGCCGACGCCCGCAGGGGCCCCTCTGTTTGCGGCTCACGTGAAGCGCACGCGCGGTGCATCTCGGCACCTGTGAACGCAAACTGTAAGGTGCTGAGGGCCGTCCTGTGCCATCGGATCGGCGCGGCGCGGCGCCTGCGGCCTTCCGCCGCCGCCACCGCCGGCCACTGAAATGGCGCTGCAACTTCCCTTTGCTCCCGCAGCCGCGGCGAGCCGACCCTCTGGCTCAAGCCCGTATCGTCTCTCCATGGCGGGGTGGTGCGGCAAGACCACCGCTGTGGTGGTGGCAGACACCCTCAACCCATGCTACTTCAACACTGCGGCTGCCACACTGCTGGCAGCCGCCGCCGTGGTTGTGGCGCTGATTAGGGGCTCCTCAGCCCGCCGCCTGGCCGCCACCGCACACGGACGCGCCTACCTGCTGCAGCCGCCCGCCGCCGCGGTGCACGGCGCGCAGCTGGGTGCAGCGGCGCTGCTGGCAGCGCTGCACGGCTTTGCGCTGCTGTGGGTGACGACCCAGGTGCCGCAGCCGCCGTTTGTGGAGTACAGCGAGGCCCTGCTGCTGCTGGCCTGGGCGGCTTTTGCGGTGAGATGGCGTTGGGCGGGATGGTTGCAACAAGGGGCCCAAAGGCTGTCGCTGCGACTGTGCTGTGGCGTGAGCAATGGCGGCATGGCGGGGCGTAGGTATGCCGAAGCAGCTGGACAGCGGGGCTTGGCCATGCTAGATGCCAGCTAGCCTGGGAATCACCACGTGTGGCGCATGCCGTGCTCAGTTACGGCATGCCGTTGCATGCATGCTGCTGCGCCCCGTTTGAGCTTCCCAATCACTTGGCCCCCCCGCCGCTGCGCTCCAGGCAACCCTGGTGTATTGCCGGCGCCTGGGGGTGACGGCGCGGCTGCGAGCGCTGCTGTGGACCGCCACAGCTCTTTACACCTTTGGGCTGTATAGTGAGGTGGGCTGCTGAGCTGAGTCTCAACTATGCGATATCTTGTACTCATGCTCATGGAGTTACGTGGAGGCAGCGGGCCCGCAGGCGTAACACATGCCATTGCCATGCCATGCCATGCCATGGTTCGCTGCTGAAGCGCTGCTGGACCTGCCGCCCCTGGCACTTTGCCGTGCCTGCCCCGTACGTGACCCTGCTTGCTGCTGGCACTGCAGGCCCAGTTTTACGTGCATGGCATGGGGCTGAACCCATCGGAGCGGCGCACCCGCCTGGGCATGGCAGTTGTCATGGAGGCTGCTGTCCTGCTGGCGCTGGTTGCAGAGTACCGCAAGTGAGCGCTGTGAACTGTTGTCATTGGTTGCCCGCACTCCGCAGCAGCAGCCGTGCTTCCCTTGCATTGCTGGCTGAGGCTGCTCGCACTTTTTGCCGACTCCCGCACCTCCCCTCAGCATGCACCACCGCTTGCCAGCACGCCCCTGGCTGCACCCACCGCCTCCTGTCTCTCACGTTGTTGTGCTTGCTTGCAGGCCCGCGCCGACGGCCGAAGAGGATGAGCTGCTGCGCGAGTCACTGCTGTCGGGCGGAGCCGACGTGGAAGCTGGCCAGGCGGCCAGCGGCACCAAGAAGCGGCAGCACAGCTGGATCTCCTTGGTGGGCATTGCGGCGCAGTACATGTGGCCAGACGAGTTCATGCTGCAGGTAACAGTTCGCTGGTGGTGGTTCGGTTAGGTTCGCGTTGCTGTGCTGCCGGACACCAGGCGCAGTGCATGTGGCCAGACGAGTTCCTGCTGCAAGCAGGTTGGCGGCCTTTGCTGATGCCAATTGACTGGGCATCCAATAAACATGGTTTGCATGCAGCCTGTGCCTTGCTTGTGGCCCCGGCTGGCGGCCTGCTGAGCCTGCGGTGCAGGCAGGCGGAGGTAACAATCCAGGCCATGAACAGTACCTGCACTCGACACACCCATCTGTCTGCACACCCTGTTCTGCAGGTTCGGGCCTGGATCTGTGTGGGGCTCATCGTGGTGCTGCGCCTGCTCAACCTGGCTGTGCCGATCCTGTACAAGAAGGTGGGCATGGTTGGGGCTGCTGGGTGGGCATGGCTGGAGGCCGCTGGGGCGGTTAGATACCCACCCAACAGCAGCAGGCGAGTGCATGTGCTGTCCCGGTGGCGGCCACATGTGCATGGGCACACGGCAGCTAGCAGCCCAGCAGCACCAACCAACCAGCAGCCTGTTGTGCGCTGTCCCTGCAGGTCGTGGACGAGTTTGCCTACGCATCGGCAGTGACGCACCCACAGGAGGGCGAGGCGCGCACCTTTTCGTTCAAGGAGGCGAGTAGCATCGCCTCGTTACAAAGTGCCTTCTCAATGGGTAGTTAGTTGCTGGAGGCGCCGTGGGACCCCCTGCTGCGTCTCCATGTAGTGACCAGTTTGCCGTGCCAGCCATGCCAAGCATTTGCCCTGCCATGCCATGCAATCTGGCGGTCCATGGAGTCCCCAGCAGCTCCCATCTGGGGCGCACTTCCCAGCCAGGCCACTGCAGCCTCGGCAAACCGCTGAGCGCCAGCCCACAGGGCCCAACCTACCCAACTTGCTTGGGCGCGCTTGCCAACTGCTGAGCGGGGGCTGCTGCCGCTGCCCCACCGCTGCAGGTGTTCTGGCCCTGGGTGGCGGCCTACATGGTGGCCTACTTCTTCCAGGTGAGGAGCGTCAAATGTGTGAAACAAAGTGTCCATGACACGGCCATCGCATTGCGACAGCTTGCACATGCATCTGGGGCGACATCTGTCCAAATGGAGACCCCGTGGGCTCTGCAGCTGCACACCACAGCATTTTCAGTGTGGTGCTGGTGTTGCTCTGACCTCCTGAATGTATGATCTGCCACCTGTGCACCATGCATGGCGGCTCGGGCGGCGGCGCGGTGGGCCGCATCTCTTACCCACATGCAAACTGGCACCTGCCAACAAGCTGACACGCCTGCCATTTCTGTTCCATTTCCGTCGCAGGGCGGCTCGGGCGGCGGCGCGGTGGGACTTATCTCCAACCTGCGCAGCTACCTGTGGATCCCGATCTCACAGAACAGCTACCGGTGCGCCTCTCCCGCCGCTGGGGCCATTCACACGTCATGCTAGCGCGCACGGGTGTGCCATTCATATGGGCTGCTGGGGATGGTGCCGAACACGGGGTCAGGCGCAAGCCCACATGTGTGCAGGCGCACACCGCTGCACACCTTTTCCCACATGCTGGGCCTGAGCTTTGATGTGCGCTGCTTCACGTGTTCCCATTTGTTGATTCCTCCACCGCCCATTGCACAGGCGCGCCTCGCTGGACATCTTGTCCCACATGCTGGGCATGGACCTCAACTTCCACCTGCATCCTTCCACTTGCTTCTAATCAATTCAATTGTTTGCCTCCTTCCAAATATACAGGCGGGCATCGTTGGACACCTTTTCCCATGTGCTGGGCATGGACCTCAACTTCCACCTGCACCGCAAGACGGGCGAGCTGCTGCGCATCATGGACAGAGGTGGGATATTTTATCCTCTTGCAAAGTGCGGCATGGGAACAGGTTGCTGCAGCGCCGGAGAGCTGCCGCGCATGATGAGCAGAGGCGGGCGTGTTGGCTGGCGCCTGTGCTGTTGGGTTGTTTGGAGGGGAGCTTGCAGCGCCAAAGAGCTGCCACGCATCATGGACCGAGATGCGCCTAGCCGGCGCAGCAGGGTGCTACAGGAAGCGCGCTCAGCAAGCGTAGCGTGGGCTGGGTGGCTGACCAACTGACCCACCCATCTGTCTGCACGACTGAGATGGGCACGTGTCCGGCGCGCCCCTGCTCACGCGTGCCTTGTCTGCTGCTACTGTGCAGGCACCAACTCCATGCATGCCTTCAAACTCCGCTGCTTGCAGGCACCAACTCCATCCAGACCATGCTGTCCACTGTGATGTTCTCCATTGGGTGAGCCATGTGTTTGCTTTCATCAAGGCGGATTGTTTTCCCCGCGCTTCCCGCGCGCGCTCATTATGGCGCGGTCCTGCAGGGTGCACGGGCGCAGCTGTCACCCACCTTTGATCGCTGGCTAGCACACTGGCTAACAGCTGTTAAACAGCCCCACCCCTGCCCCCATCTGTGCACAGGCCTGCCATCTTCGACATCGCCGCCGCCAGCGTGTACATTGCGCTGTCGCTGCAGCCCTGGATTGCAGTCATTGTGTTTGTCACCCTCAGGTGAGGGAACCCCATGGCAGCTCTGAAGGCGCAGCGCCTGTGCGCATTTGCTCTGTTGTGTGCAGGGGCTGTGCGGCTGGCCATGCCATGTGTTGCCACACATGTGTTGCCATGCCATGCGACATCTTGCCATGCCATGCCATGCCACGCCGTCTGGCCAGCCAAGGCAGTGCACACCAACAAACGGGCACCACTGCTCCCACGCCTGCTCCAGCGGCTACATCCCCATGACCATCTTCTTGACTGAGTGGCGCGGCAAGTACCGCCGGTGAGCCTGACCGGTTACAACAGAGTAGGGTCTGGGTCCGGGTTGTGGCATGCGCTGGTGTTGAGAGCGCACAATGGCATGGCATGTGTGGCCAGAAGCAAGCCTGCAAATGTCCGCCACGGCTCGCTTCATTGTCATCCAGTGAGCTGAACCGGTTTGACTGGCCAGCGTCAAACCTGGTAGCTCTTGTAATGGGCCTGCCTTACGTTTGTCCGTTCAATTCAATCCGATCAATGCAGGGAGCTGAACCGGCTGGACAATGCAAAGGGCGCCAAGGCCACCGACGCGCTGCTCAACTACGAGACTGTCAAGTGAGCAGCTTGCGCAGCAACCTCACCATGCCAGTATGATGGTCTGCCGCTGGCGTGCAGCCGGCAGTGCGCCGCACATTCTTCTTGCTACGAATGACTGCACGAACGCACACTGGCATGCGTGCCAGTCCTCGCTGGCTGGCAAGCGCAGAGGGAACCCAAGTGAGATGTGGATGTGAGGATCCAGATGGAATGGCAAAGTCTGAGCGTAATTGCGATGCAGCTTACAGTTCCTCATCTGTGGGCAACGCACTGCTTGCAGGTACTTCAACAACGAGGCGCTGGAGCGGCGCAACTATGCAGACGTGAGCATCCCTCCTTTGCAGCTGTGCAGCGGCGCCCGAACCTTGCACTTTAGACTCCACGTGACGCTGCTGTGCCCGGATGCGCCCCCGGTAGCTTGCTGAGCGGTTGCACTGAGTGAACTGCTTGCAGGCAATCGATGCTTACCAGGTGGAGGACTACAAGCTGTCAGGTGCGATATTGTTTGCATCTGTTTTTCCCACATCTGCCCAGTCACCTGCCTGCATTTGCTGGGCCTCACTGGGACCCCTTGCAGCTCCGGCCGGCAGTGCATGTGTGGGCCCTGCTCTGCTGAGCCACAGCGCGCCGCCGCTCTCACAGCTGTCCACCCGTGTTCACCTTGCTTGGTTCACCCACCCTTGTTTACCCTGCTTGGTTCACCCACCCTTGTTCACCTTGCTTGGTTCACCCACCCATGTGTTCACCCTGCTTTGCACCCCTCAGCCAGCATGAACGTGCTCAACGTGGCCCAGAGCGTGGTCATCTACACTGGCATGGCTGCCGGCCTGCTGGTGTGCACCAAGGTGAGGGGGACTGGGTGCATGCCCTTGATGCAATGCCCCGCTGAAAGGGGTGTTTGCAGTGGGTACTGTGGTTGTTTGTAGTATGTGAAAGCAGCTGCAAAGTCGGTAGGGCCGCGGATCTGCTGGTGTGCACCAAGCTGAGGGTGGGGGTGCCATGGTGCTGTGTGCACACTGCGCTGTGTACATTTGCGCATGGCAGGCCGCAGCACCAATGGCAGTGCGCTAGGAGGCATGCCGGCTTGCAGCCAGGCATACGGCAGCTATCCCACACTGCACCCTGCTGATCACGGTCTTAACCACCTAGTCGCTGATTTGAACTGCCACTCCAACCATCAACAACCTTGTACACCCCCCTCCTGCAGGGCATCGCCAACGGCAGCCTGACTGTGGGTGACGCGGTGCTGTTTGTCACGCTCATGCAGCAGCTGTACGGCCCCCTCAACTTCTTCGGCACATGTGAGCTTACGCTGCCCTCGCTGAAAGCTCGAGATTTGAAGCAGCAGGAGGGTGGGCTGCAGCTGGTGCCTGCAGCTGGTGCTACTGCTGCTAGCCACCGCCACACCGTGCCTGCGGCCAGCAAATTGTCTAGGTCTTCACAACGTTGCCATGTTCTGCCTGCCTTCCTACTCTGCAGACTACCGCATGATCCAGCAGCAGGCTTTGGCGTCCCTCGTTCTTAGTTCATCGAAACGTTTCCAGTTCATCGAAAAGCTCCTTCTTCCCTTGGCTCCCCTGCAGGCTGCCGCATGATCCAGCAGGCGATGCTCCCTTTGTTCCTTTGTGGCCGTGCCCAGCGTGTATTCAAACTTGGCCCTTTTTGTATGTGCTGCTGTGCAGACTACCGCATGATCCAGCAGGCCATGCTGGACATGGAGCAGATGTTCCAGCTGCTGGGCACGCACCCAGCGCTGCAGGTGGGCAGCGTGCTGCTGCGTTGTGTGAGTAATGGTGGGTGGCCGTGCCCGTAGCCAGCTGCTGGGCACGCATCCCGCGCTGCAGGTGGGTGGGCGCTGTTGCGTTGTGTGAGTAATGGTGGGTGGCAATGCCCGTAACCAGCTGCTGGGCACGCATCCCGCGCTGCAGGTGGGATCTCCAGACCGTTTAGCTTGCTTGCTCAGAGCTATGGCGACATGCTGTTGCGGCTGTCGGGCATGCCTCCAGAGGCAGGCTGCCACATGAACGCGCAGCGCGATACCGCAGATGCTGCCCGCGAACCTGGCAACTGTTCACTGCCGCGGGCATTTGTGCGTTGTGAATCATTTGCTGCAGGACAAGGCAGGCGCCAAGGCGCTGGTGCCCGCCGAGCGGCAGACGCTCGACTTCCATGAAGTCTGCTTCCAGGTGCGCCTGCAGAGTCTGAGTTGTTTTTGTTTTCGCTCGCTTTGCCGCTTCTGCATGGCTCGTGTTGAAGTCGACATGAGACATTCCGGCGTGCCATTACCCGTTCGTGCCGACACCAAATGCTGCACAACTCTCCTTGCCCCCACAAGCAAGTAATCGAATTCCCCCTCCCCCCTCACACTTCCTTCCTGGCCGCAGTACACCGACGGCGCGCCCGTGCTGCGCAACGTGACGTTCAGCGTGCCCGGCGGTTCCACGGTGGCCCTGGTGGGCGCCACCGGCAGTGGGAAGTCAACCATCCTGCGCCTGCTGTTCAGGTGGGCGTGGTGGGGTGCAGAGAAGGGGTTGGGTGCAGTGGAGCGGGCAAGTGGTTGCGGTGGGTGTGCGGGTGCTGCGGTGAGTGGGTGCTGCGGTGAGTGGGTGCTGCGGCGAGTGGGTGCTGCGGTGAGTGGGTGCTGCCCTGCAGCAGCCACCACCCACTTGGCAGCTGACCATGCCAGGTGCCGCCATGCCCATGCTTCCAACCGCCGATCCCACCCAACTACTGGTCACACCCGCATGATGGCCATCCCCACTGCTGGCATACCATTATCTTGCAGGTTCTACGACCCCAGCACGGGTGCGGTGATCATCGATGGCCAGAACATCAGCGACGTCACGCAAGCCTCCCTGCGCTCCCTGATCGGCGTGGTGCCGCAGGACACGGTGGGTGGTGGGCGCCCTGCAATGGGTGGGGTGCTACCTGTAATACCAGCCAAGCAGTAGCTGCATGTGCTTCTAATGCTTCGCAGCTGTTTTGTTTCATCTGCAAGGGTTACCTAGCCCCAACCAGGAAGACAGCTGGGTGGCCTGGGTGGCGATGTCAAACCCTTAGCAACACACAACTCATGTGTTGGGACGATTGTTTGTACCGGTTGCTCTGCTCTACTCCGCTCTCCAGGTGCTGTTCAACGATACAATCAAATACAACATCAAGTACGCCAAGCCGCACGCCACCGACGAGGAGGTGGGTAGCACAGCTGGCAGCGGTCGGTGTAGTGGCATGCTAATGGGGTGCATGCTGTGGCCAGGCAGCCGCATGCAGGCTGGCTTTGTTGGCTGCTCCCGCCTTGCACTCACAACTGCTGCTGCCCCTCTGTCAAGACACCTGCAACCAACCAACCGGCTCAACTGGCCCCTCCTGTTCCCAGGTCATCGAGGCAGCTCAGGCGGCCTGCATCCACGACACCATCATGAACCGCTTCCCGCTCAAGTACGACACAGTGGTGGGGGAGCGCGGCCTGCGCCTCAGGTGGGTGCTGGGGAGACCGCATGGGCTGCCGTTTGCAAGGCTTGTTGCTGCTTCCGCTCAAGTACGACACAGTGGTGGGGGAGCGCGGCCTGCGCCTCAGGTGCTGAGGGCAGGGCAGCTGAGTGTGCATAGCATGCGTGTAGTTGCGGCTGAGACGACTCGTGGGCGGCAACCCTCGCGCTGCAACACGCTCCAGGCTGCGATCGGCGGCTCA
Organism: Chlorella sp. CH2018; assembly: GCA_009928355.1. Taxonomy (NCBI): domain Eukaryota; kingdom Viridiplantae; phylum Chlorophyta; class Trebouxiophyceae; order Chlorellales; family Chlorellaceae; genus Chlorella; species Chlorella sp. CH2018. Next base: position 5,667 of record VIYQ01003500.1, on the reverse strand, counting down.
CCAGCCGCCAACTGCTGCCCATTGCTTGCAGTGGCGGCGAGAAGCAGCGTGTGGCGTTTGCGCGGGCTATTCTCAAGAACCCGCCCATCCTCATCCTGGTGCGCTGTGCTGTGCTGCGCTGTGCAAGGCGGTGCTGTGCCTTGCCGCGCATTATGGTGCTGTAGTGCCGCAAGCCTGCCCCAGCTGCGCTGCCTGCTGGCGCTGCGACTTACCCGCCTGTGCTGGCCAGACCCGCCGACTTACACCAGCACCTTGCTGCTTGCTCGCAGGATGAGGCCACCTCTGCACTGGACAGCATCACAGAAAAGCGGATCCAGGTGGGTTTGCCCTATCACATGGCGAGGCACGTACACTGGCTTGGCTGCTGTTTGCCCGCTCAGACCGGGAGGCACGTGCAGTGACTGGCTGCTGCGCATTGAGCAGCTGTAGCATCACGTGCCCTCAGGCCCAGCACCCCTCTGCTGAGAAGTGGACACGCCTATCGCCACGGTGCCACAATCCACCCAGCTTTGTCGCGCACCACAACTGCTGCAGGCCTCCCTCAGCGAGGCTTGCACACCAGACGGTGGCTGTTCTCACTGCCTTAGCATGATTCGCCTGCTCTGTACTAAACCTTCTAATCACTGCCTGACATGCAGGCCTCCCTGAGTGAAGCGCGCAGCGACCGGACGGTGGTCATTGTGGCGCACCGCCTCTCAACCATCATGGACGCCGATCAGATCATCGTGCTGAAGGAGGGCGAGGTGGGCGCTGCGCTGTGCGCTGTGCGCTGTGCGCTGTGCGCCTGCGTGTTGCAGCGGCTGCCCAAACAGCTGCGTTGCCCACTCCTCAGTGCCGGCCCTCACTCTCTGCCTTACAACCTCTGCCGCCGCTGCTTCCCTCGGCAGATTGTGGAGCGGGGGCGGCACGCCGACCTGGTGGAACAGGGAGGGCTGTACGGTGAGTGCAGCTGCTGACCGCTCTTCCCTCGGAGGCCTGACCTGTGGCTGTCTGCCATTGCTTTTGCCCTCCATCACTGCTGTGCTGCAGAGGTTGCACGCCACTGCTCCTGGCCATTTGGCTTGCTGCTAGCTGTGCGCCCTGTTCACCCTTCTGTTCTGCCCACCCGGCCGCCGCTGCCTGCAGCCGAGATGTGGCGGCGCCAGCTTGAAGCGGGCACCGCTGCCTCCTCCAGCGCTGCCGCCTCGCGCCCAGCCTCCATGGCCTCGCTGTCACAGCTGCCAGGCGCGGCAGATTGAGGACGCACTTGGTTTTGAGCGATAGCCTGGGTGCTCTTCTCTGTGATGCTGCCAAGCAGCAGCAGCGGCAGAGGGACGGCCACAGCACCGAATTCGTTCCACTTGCTCACATCTCTGTTGCTGCCGATTTCTGCACATTACCTGTCCTACCATAGTCTGTGATGCTCAATGATCAATGAGGGAAAGGCTTGGCTGCCTGCACGGAAGCCTGCTCGCTGGCGGGGGTGCTGTGGCGCCGCGGCGGCGGTGCACCGGCAGTGAAGGCAAGTTGGCGCACCTATTGTCGAGATCTTCTCTAACGTTTCGTCGCACTACCTGCGCTGCGGGCGTCCAGCCAGGGGCAGGACGGCAGAGCTTGGATTGAGAACGCGCCGGCGGCTGCCCCGCAGGCCTTCCTGCCCTCCCACCGATGCGATCAAAGGGCAAGTACCACGCCTCGCCCACCCGAGGCTCCCAGCAGGTGAGTCAGGCCGCCGCAGCTATCGCTGCCGACCCGACCGCCGCTGCCGCTCGGAGCTTCTCTTCCTGCGTTGTTGCTTACCTTCAGAGCCCAATTTTCCAGGAGGCTGACATCTGCCGCATCACAACGCCCCCCTGCACCTGCACAGCAGGACGCAGTGGCGACGGTGGCACACGCAGCGCCCGCCCTGCTCGAGCACCTGGGAGGCAAGCCCCCAGGAGAGCTACTGTGCATTGCTGCGAGGCGCGGCTTTGTGCCGCTGGCACGCCTCCTGCTGCATATTGGGTGCGGAGCAGACAGTCCCGGCAGCACCGGCGCCTCACCGCTGCTGCATGCTGTGCTTGGTGGACACACTGATGTGGTGGCGGCGCTGCTCCAAGCTGGCGCAGCAGTCAACCCAGCAGCTGAGCCAGAGGCAGGGCAGCAGCGCGGGGAGGAGGGCAACGGCAGCAGCAGCGGTGGCAGCAGCGGCGGCGGCAGCGGTAGCAGGAGGCGCAGCGGCGAGGGGCGCAGCCGAACCAGCCACCCACCGCCGCTCATAGCAGCCGCCAAGGCGGGCCATGCGGCCATTGTGCGCCTGCTGCTGCAAGCTGGCGCTGAGCTCTCTGCAGTTGACAGCGCCGGCTGCAGCGCGCTGTGGCACGCTGCCGACAGGACGCACTGCGAGGTGGTGCGGCTGCTGCTGGAGCGGGGGCCGCCGGAGCTTGTTGATCGGCCCAACCAGGATGGCTGCACGCCGTGAGTGAGCCGTGGCTAGTTGCATTCCGCCCTGGCAGCGGCAGCATGTAGCACTGGATGGCCAGCAGCATGCTTCTCATTTTCAGCCGGCCAAGTCAGACGGCGGCTGTTGCCCAGAAAGTGAGTGCTCTGCCTCGGTGCTACCCTGGAAGGGTCCACCAGCTGAACCGCTCCCTGCAGGCTCATGCAAGCTGCCAACAGCGGGGATGTGGAGGCCATGCGCCTGCTGCTGGACCACGGGGCAGCGCTCAACCGCCAGGCGCGGGCAGCTGGGGTCTGTTGATGGCCGCTGCTGGGGCGCAGCCAGTTTCAGCGGCGGCAGCAGCAGCAGGCAGGTGACATGCCAGTTGCTGAGTTGCGGGGCAAAATCGGGACTCCAACCTCTGCCCCATGCCCCTATCCTGCCGCAGGACAAGGCTGGGTGGTCAAGCCTCATGCTTGCGTGCCGTGGGCAGCCAGCCGCCACTCGCTTGCTGCTGGAGCGAGGCGCAGCAACCGACATTCAAAACAGCCACGGCTACTCGGCTTGCCACCTGGCTGCCGACTTTGGGGCCGCGCGGCAGCTGCGCATGCTGCTGGCCAGCGGCGCCAGCAGCGACGTCCGGACCAGGTGAGCAGTGGGTTGTTGTGTGCTGGAGTGCAGGGCACCGGCAAGCATCTGATGCGCCCTCACGCACACCCACTTGCGCCACTGCTCCTGCAATCGCTCTGCCTGGCAGGGATGGGGCCTCTGCCGCCAGCCTGGCCAACGGAGAGTGTGCACGCCTGCTGGCCAGCCGCACAGCCTGGCGGCAGGAGCTGAGCGCAGCGGAGCTAGAGGATCTAGACCAGCTGGCTGCGGCTCGCCGCCAGGTGGGTCTCGCAATGCATTCTCTGTCTGGCTGCTCATGTCCTGTGGCCTGCCATTGATGCACTGCACAGCCAACGCAAGCCTGAGGCCCTTGCCAAGCAGTGCTTTGTACTGGGTCGAGCGGATGTGCCCTTGTTGTGCCTCGACTGGTGCAGGCGTTAGCAGACATCAGCGGCACGCCCATTGAGCCACCCACCACCCCCGGCAGCCGCCCGCAGAGCAGCAGCACAACCGGCGAGGTGGAGTGCGCGCTGTGCTTGCACCGCCCGCGGGACGTCCTTTTCCTGCCCTGCCGCCACATCTGCTGCTGCGCGACATGTGCTGCCAAGCTGCCGCAGCGCGTGTGCCCCACCTGCCGCGCCACAGTGGAGAGCCAGATAGAGGTGTTCCTCTCGTGAAGGCAGCTGAGCTTCCTGCACCTGATCAGCTGAAGCTGCCCGCCCCCTGCAAGCTTAAGCTTCCTGCCCCCTGCACAGCCCTGCCCTTTCGTCCGACTGCGTGTGTGACGCATTGCATGCATTAAATCTTGAGCTGGCCGGCTGACTGGGTGTAGGATGAGAGAAACGCTGGAAAACACTGTTTGGCGGAAGGGACGTCATGTGCAACGAGGGGTGCACGAGGTCAGAGGCCATTCTGGCAAGCAAATCGAGGCAACCAAAGGGAAGCAGGAGCAATCGGAGCGAGGCATCTGGCGAGTGCATCGGAAGGTAATCAAGGGTGAAAGATTGGCAGCATGTGAAACAAAAGCAAAACCGCTTGTATGTTGCAAGCCACGTTCATCCCGATCCTCCCGAGGACGAGCTATTTCCGTTGGTGTTGCTTGCTGAGACTGAGCTGCCGCTGCCGCCGCTGGTGCTGCTGCTGCCGCCGCCGCCTCCCCCTGTTGATGTTGAGCTGCCGCCGCCGGTGCTGCTGCTGAGCTGCACGTCGGTGCTCGTCAGCCCCTGCTTCCCCTGCAATTCTAGGGCGGCCGATATGTCCTGCAGCACCTGCGGGGTAACCGGCGGCGCTGCCGGTGATGCCGCCGCCTGTGCTGCAACGCTGCTGCCGCCGCCGGCCACTGGACTGGGGCTTGCGGCGGGGGCGGCACCGGCGCCGCTCGAGCCCTGGCTGCCGCCTGTGGAGCCTGTCAATCTGCAGGTGCAGGCACACCGCATAAGTTGCAGTGACATTCGAGCAGATGCTGAAACGCAAGTCTAATTGCATAGCTGAACTGCACACGGGAGGCGCATGGCAGAAGCCTCACTGCCTGCTCACCCGCTTATGAGGCCGGCGGCGCTGCGGCCCAGCCCGACAGGCGCTGTCGTGCCGCCGCGTGCAGGCGCGCCGGGCACGCCGGCATAGCAGCCGCAGTTCTGCACGACCTGAAGGCCATCCACAAAGGCGTTGATGCTTGGGTTGTCGCCGGCACTGCAGAACAGAGGGGTGTGCGGCAGGTGGGGGCGGCCGGCCTGGTGGGTGCCTGCTGGGTGCCTGCTGAGCTTCTATTGCTGCCCTTGCCGGCCGCCTTGTGGCTGCCTGACTTGCTGCCTGCGGTCACTGCATGCCATGTGCACAGCACCAGATCCTCAACCTCATGGCAGGCACCCGCTCTCTACACCCTGCGATGCACAGCCCGCCGACCGGGCACCGCCTCTTACCAGAGGCAGGCGGCCCACTGCTGCCACTTCTGGCTGTCGTTTGTGGGCAGGGATGGGCAGCAGTTGATTGCAATGAAGCCTTCGCGCTGCAGGAGGGAGGACGAGGGCGGGAAGGGGTCGCCTGATCAGCACCGTCTGGTCACCACGGCAGCCCCACTGGCAGCTGGGTGCCCCTTCCACTTCCGCCTCCGCCGCCGCACCTGGCAGTACTGGATGGTGGTGCGCACGATGTCGTCCTTGGAGCTTTGAGACACATTGGCACAGGCGGCCTGCAGGGAACAGGGCCAGCGGAGGGAGCGGAGCCGCGGCATCTCTGGTGGACCGATCTGTTGTGGCGGACACCGCCAGCGGCAGCCCGTCCAGTCCAGGCGGGCTGCCCATCCCGCCACTTCAGCCCGCACCTGCTCTTGCCCACTGCCTCACCTTGGCGGCGTCAGCTGCGGGGCACACGCAAGGAGACTGCGTGGCGAGCTGCCGCAGCGGGCGGGATGACGTCGACCGCAGCTGCCGCCGGCCGCCGCCGCTCCAGGCTGCGCCGCCTGCTGCTGCTGCTGGTGCCGCCGCTGCCACCGTTGGCCCTCCAGCCAGGACGAGCAGGAGGGCAGCTGCGAGCAGGGCTTTCGCCCCCACAGACGGCAGTGTGGGGGCGGGCCTGCGGCCCGGCAAGCCTGGCATGGCCCCCCAGGGCGCCACCTTGATAGCAGAGGCCTCTGGGCGAGGGGCGGGCGGGGCAGGGGCGCT
>VIYQ01003498.1:0-15942 GCA_009928355.1 Chlorella sp. CH2018 | reverse complement strand
GGCGGGTGGGGAGGGGCGGGTTGGGGCGCACGCTACACAGCCGGGCTTTCAAGTGGCGCGCAGTCGGGGCCACATGGGCGCAAGGCAGCGATGCACAGGCAGGGTTGGACATGTGTGGCATGGGGGCTGGAAAACAGGGCTTGAAACTGGCGATGGGGCCTGGCGCGGCAGGCTCACCCATGGAGCGGAAGGTGTCCTTCTCGAAGCATGAGTCAGGGCTGCAGCACAGGCGGAGTGGGTGTGATTGTGTGGGTGGGTGCCGGTGCGGGAACCCTTGCGTGGGAGGGGGTGCGCTGAGGGCATGCAGTCAGGGCATGTGCTGAGCACGGCGCACAGAGCGCCGGCCCACGCCCCCACCCAGCCACGCACATGGCGTTGCGCAGGTCCTGCAGCGTGAACGGCGGCATGTTGGCCAGCTTGCGGCCGCCCTGCGGCAGAGGGAGCGGGGCAGGGGTCGGCAAACCATGCACGCGCGCTAGCGCTCAAGAGGCACGGCGCGGCGGCGGCTGGGCGTGGGAGGCGGGCGGCGGCGGCTGGGCCCTGCACCATGCATTGTGGTGGTTGGCGCCCCAGAAGCCTCGCCGGCGCCCTCCGGACCACGTGGGGCCCGCCCCGCGGCGCGGGGTGCGGCCACACCCGCTCACCTCGTAGACCTGCTCCTGCTGCGCCGCCTGCTTGCCCAGCAGCTCCTCCGCGGGGGCTGCCACCGCCACGACCCGGGCGGCCGCGCGGATGGGCAGGGCGGCCCGCAGGCCGGCGGGCCGGGCCAGGGGTGTGGCGGCGCGGGCCGCGCAGCCGTTCAGAGCCATCTTGGTGCACTGCATGGCGGCGGGTCCCAGCTGTCTGAACCAGCCAGGCAAAAGGGGCGGGGCGGGGGTGTGGTGGGGGGCTCTGCTGCAGGCGGCGTTGACGCCACGCGGCCGCGCTCATGAGCCTGGCCCTGGCCTGCCCGCATTGTAGAGCTTGCTGCCGCCCGCCCCACTGGTGCATTGTTGATCGGGCATCGCCACAAGCCTTGCAAGCCAGCGCGGCGGCCTGCCAGCGGGAGCTGCACCACCAGCCACCAGCCACCAGCCAGCAGACGCCCCCCGGGCAGCAGCCATGGCCTCCGCAGCCGTCAGCAGCGCCGTTGCGCAGCAGCGGCTGTGCGCCAGCAGGCAGCAGCAGCGCGGCGCCCGCCCAGCGGCGGCGGCGCCGCGCCGGCAGCAGCAGGCGGCGCGCCGTGGCCCCGCGGCCCCCAAGGCCGTGGAGATTGTGCAGCTGGCAGCCCTGGACATCGACTGGTCCGACCCGGACACCCAGATTGGCGCCCTGGGCGCCGTGCTGGGCCTGACGCTGGGCATCGGCGTGCCCGCCTTCTACGCCAGGTGAGGCCTGCAGGGGACGAGGGGTGTGAGCACGAGGGTGTGCAAGGTTGTGCAAGGTTGGCGGGGACCGCTTCCAGCAGCAGTCACCGCCATGCGGTAAATCGCAGGAAACAACATGGGGCTGCTGGTTAGGCGCAATGCATCCCAAGCCAGCACAGCGGGTCTCCGCGCCAGCTGCCTGCGATGCCCACGCTGCCACCCATCCTGCAGCTGCCCCCCTCCTCACCAACCCCCCCTCCTGTGCTCCCAACTTGCAGCCGCGACGACCGCGACGAGGAGCGTCTGGAGGAGCTGCGTGCGCTGAACCGCGCCACCAAGGAGGAGACGGGCGAGTACATGTCGCCCGAGGAGATTGCCGCCATCCGGCCGCCCCGCTGGACCGGTGCGTGTGTGCCGTGTGACCGGGAGGCAGATGAAGTTGGGGGAGTGCGTGGGAACGGAGTGTGAAGTGGAAACTGCAGCGTGGTCAGGTCCACACCATCAGATGAACAGGGAAGCTCAGCCGCAGCTCACTCCCCCTCCTCTCTGCTACCGCCTGCTGGCCTGCAGACCGCCGCGAGTTTGTGGATGGTGAGCCTGCCTGCGCACGGTGTTGCTCAGCAGCTGAAGCCAGGGCCCGCTTGCATGCCAGCACATGTCTGCACAGCCGGCGCTGCCTAGCAGCTTGCACCCAGCTCGCCGCCCTGCTCGTGAGCTGCCGTTTGGGTGCCCTGCCTGCCCGCATCTCGCTGACTTGGAATGCTCCTTCCCCCCTTGTGCAGATGATTGAACACCTAGCCTATCTCTCTTGTGCCCGTATGTGGCGTGGCGCCCAGCTTGCAGCTTGCAGTTGCTGCAGCCAGCAGACAATTTTACCAACCTGCCAATGATTGAAACTTATCGGCTTGCCCATTTTTATCCTGCTTGGCACTTCCGAGCGCCGGCCCTCCGCTTGCCCCTGTCTGAACAACCCCTTGTAATTCGAGAGCTCCCACAGCCAGACCGACCAGCAACGCAAAACTTGCACGCAATACTTTACAGCTGATTAGGTCAGATGGCGTGCATTCTAAAGACGAGCACGTGCAACGGAGCGAAGCAGCTGAGCTGCAACTGTGTCTGCAGCGGTCGGGAGTCGAGCGGCACTTCCATCGCGGCCTGCCAGCTTTCAGCTTGCTGTGTTGCCGTGCCCGCTGGCGCCGTCCACAATGCCGCTCAGAAGCGCTCGTCATCCTCCACGTCCCGCACCAGCTCGCTCAGCTTCTGCTTGACGGAGCGGCGCGATACGCGGCGGTGCGCCTTAGTCTCCAGCCGAGCCTCGATGCCCTGCTGTCCGCCCGCCCGGCTCTTCACGCGCACGCTGCCCTCCCGCCGCTTCTTGCTGCGAGGGGGTGCGTGGAGTTGGGGAGGGGTGGCGTGTGGGTGTAAAGTGTGCTGGGTGTGGGTGCAGCAAGGGAGCACAACTCGCAGGTGCCAGCGGTGAGCAGCAGCATGAGGGCACGCCAGAGCGGGTGTTGCACATGCCAGCCCTCCCCAGCACAGCGCAGGACCTCAGGTGGACTCACCTGGCCTGCCGCTGCGCCATCACTTCCTCGATCGCCCGCAGCTCGGCATGTATGTCTCGGTAGAGCGGGTAGCGCTCCCACCCAGCCTCCCGCACCACGCACCCAGGCTCCTGCAGGTGCTGGCAGCCGCGGAACGCGCACCTGTGGAGGGCGGAGGAGGGAGGGGTGGTGGAAGAGCGTTTAGGTCAAGGAGGAAGCAGGTCAGGGTTGAAGGGTTGAGGGGGGAAGGGTGGAGGCCCAGCGGCCAAGGGAGTGTGCACGTGCAGCGGTTGAGGAGCAGCCAACCGCTTTGGCTCTGAGTTGCAGAGCTGCAGAGCAGAAAGCTTGCTAGGACACAGCAGGGCTGCCCTGCTGCAGCAGCAAACAGCATGCACCCCACAATCCACCAAGCTCAAGCGCACCGGTCGGTCTCTGTGAGCCGCCGGATCTCGGGGAAGTGCATGCCCAGCTCGCTTGATGGGAAGGAGAGGTCGGGCTGGTTGAACCCAGGCGTGTCCACCACCAGGCCGCCCCCACCTCTGCTGCTGCCGCCACTGCTGCTGCTGTCGCTGCCATTGCTGCTGCTGGCATCACCGCTGCCTTCCATGCCGCCGCCACTGCCGCCTGCCCTGCCCTCCAGCTCTATGAGAGTGACATTGCGGGTGGTGTGCTTGCCGCGGCCGATGCGCTGCGACACGTTGCCCACCGCTTGGAGCTCCAGGTCAGCAGGTAGCTGCAGGGACGCCCCCGCGCTGCTGCTGCCACCTGGCTGGCGCTGCTGCCCAAGCCCCGCGCCCTCTGCTTGCTGCTCCCCGGCGGCCGCTGGCTGCGCGCCATCCTGCCGCCGCTCCTCATCTTCCTCATCTGCACCGCTGTCCTCCCCATCAGCGCTGCAGCACTCCTCCTCCTCCTCCTCCTCCCCCTCCTCCTCGCTATCGGCTGCACCAGAGGGCTGCGCTGCCATGGCATCCAGAAGGCCCCCCTCCAGTCCCAGGCTGCGCAGCTGCAGCGCGTTGATGATGCTGGACTTGCCGGCACCCGAGGGGCCGGCCACAACCGTGACTCGGCCCGCCAGCACTTCTGTGAGCTCGTCCAGCCCTTCGCCGCTCACAACGCTCACACCGACGGCGCGGTAGCCCCAGCTGGACACCTGCACGGCAGTTGAGGGGCAGGCCGGCAAGCGAACAAAGGGTGAAAGGCCGGAGCGGGAGGCGCAGTTTGGGCGATGCAGTGCTGCCGCTGCTGCCGCTGCTGCCGCCGCTGCCGCCGCTGCCGCCGCTGCCGCCGCTGCCGCCGCTGCCGCTGCTGCTGCGTGTATCCCGCTCCTGTGGCCACTCCTGTTCTCATTCATGCACCACACTGGACCCTTCAAACCGACCCTTCCGCACTGCACATGCTGTTTCAGCGTGCCCGCACCTGGTCCAGCACTTGCTGCAGCTCTGCCGGGTCCACCAGGTCTGCCTTGTTGATGGCCACGGTGACCTGGCAAACAGGCAGGGGGGGCAAGGAATTGGCTGAGGTGCGTGCCAGGGGGTGTCTGCTGCAAGGCACGCCGCCTCACCACAAGAAACCGTGCCGGCACTAGTGTTGGTTTTGAACTCAGTGGTGCCACAGTCTGGCGGCAGCCGCTGATCGCCAACCAGTGATCACCACCCAGTGCCAGCCGTCCTGCTCACCGGCAGCCATGCCGCCTCCGCAGACAGTAGGTAGCGGGTGGCTGGCGCGGGCTGGAAGGCGGGCAGTGCCGCTGAGAAGACCAGCAGGACATGGTCCACGTTTGCCACTGCCGGCTCCGACAGCCGGGAGGAGCGTGGCAGCACCTCCTCTACCATGCCTATGGGTTGCGGAAGAGGGCATACGGGACGGAAGGCTTTGGTGCAGCGTGTTGCAACAGCCGGGGAGGAGCGGAGGTCGCGTCGGCAACCATGCAATTGGCACGAAGCCGCAACGGCAACAGTCAACACATACCGAACACGTATGAACCCAGCAGCGTAACCCAGCAGCCTCGAGCGAGGTGAGCAGCAGCATAGCGCGCACCACGGCCGTCGGTCCAGTCGATGCCCACCACTCGCACACGGTCGCCTACCAGCACCTCCTGCAAGTGCGGAATAAATGCAGAAGCATGAAGCGCAGCTGGGCAAGTTGGGTAGTGCACGCCTGCCTGCCTGCCTGCATGCATGCATAGTGCCTCCCACGCATATATGCAACCGCGGCTCTGCCCCCTGCCCATTGCACACTGCACACCAGCTTCTCACGCTCACTGCCTCCCAGGCGCACCTGCTTGATCTTCTTGAGCAGTGCACGCACCACGCACAGCAGGCGCGGACGCGGCGGCAGCTCCCCCGGCTCTCCTCCCTCAAGGGAGTCCACTCGCACACGCACAAAGTTGGCCTGCGCCGCCATGACCTGCGGGCATTTGGAGAGCACCCAGCGGGCCTTCAATGGTTGGCGCATGCGGCGGTAGAACCTGCACATGCATGCATGCTGACGGCGGTAGTCACAATGTAACAAATGCCCTTGACCTGCAGAAGCGGCGCACCTGGCCCAGCGCCGCCGTGGTGCTGCACTGCGGCGGCGCCTCTGCTGCGGGGCCGGCAGCCCCTGCCCCTGCTACGGCTGGCACCCCCGAATGCTGCTGGCGTTCCTGCTGCTGCAGGCTGACATCCTGGCTGGGGCTGCCTGCAGCAGCTCCGTCGCTGGCGGCGCTGGCATGCAGGGGCCGCCGGTCGGCGGCGTGCCACAGCAGTGGCGGCGGCCGGCGCAGCGACTGCAGCACGGTCAGGCACGTGCGACCGGCCAGGGCCCTGCTCCCGGCGCCCAGGCCGGCGCCCAGACCGCTTCCCCAGGCGTTTAGCAGCATAGCGACATTCTATGTGGGCGGCGGGGAGGCCGGGGCGGCGACTGATGCTGTGGTTCGATGCAGGCACCCAATTGCAAGTGTCTGCCACCCTGAACAGCGCGACTGGCAGCTCCAAGTGCCACCTGGCCTGCCCCGCTGGCGGCGATCGAGATGGGGCGGGGCTCCAAGCGGCGTTCCGCCGGCCCCACATCACATTACAGCAGTCACGGAGCACGATGCAGAGGAGTATCTGCCGCCTGCCGTCTCCTGCGTGCCTGAGCGGCGCCCCGCGCGCTGTACACCCGGCCAGGCGCCAGGTGGTGGCCAGGAACAGCGGCAGGAGCTTCGATCCTTTCGAGAGCGAGGACACCCCAGGAGTGGCCACGCTGCTGGAGCGCGACAGGCGGTGAGCCTACAACTCGCTGGCGCGGCCGTGCGGGCGCCTGCGGCCCTTGGATGATGAGTACATGCCTGGGCAGCACCGCACCCACGCGCATTGCCAGTGGTACCTCTGCCACCAGCAGCTGCCGCCGCCGGCGCCGCCGCCTGCACTCGCCCTGCTCTCGTCCCCCACCTCGGCTCCTTGGCGTTGCTGCTTGTGCAGAGGCGAAGACCTGGACACAGACAAGCTGCTGGCCGCCTTTGCGGACGACGAGCCAGCGCAGCAGCAGCAGCCAGCCAAGCAGCAGAAGCAGAAGGGCGGCAAGGGCAAGCGCAAGGGCAGCGCGGCGGCGGCAGCTCCCTCCCAGCAGCAGAGCAGCGACGAGTCAGATGAGGAGGAGGCTGCGCCGCGGCAGGGCGAGCGCGGCCCCGCCGCCCAGCGTGCCGACAAGCTGCGGGGGGAGTCGGACACGCCGCGGCGGGCCAGGGAGGCTATTGACCTGGGCCTCAAGAAGTACCAGAGCGGCGAGTACCAGGCGGCGCTGGACCTGTTCCAGGTGGGCTGTTAACATTATGTCATGTGGATGGGTGGTTGAATGGTGTTGGGTAGATGGATGAGCATGAACATGGCTGGTTGATTGCATGCTGTGTGCAGCGGCATGTGCATTGGATGCCTGCCCAAGGCAGCGCGCTGCTGGCTGCTGGCCACAGCCTGCATGTGGACTAGGCAAGCTCACCCTGCCACCCTACTTTGCTCCGCTCCTGCCGGTGATACTGGAGCTGCCGAGCGGCGGCATGATGCACCGACTGCTCCCCACCCGGCTCTCCACTCACCACTCGCCCATTGTGCAATCTGCCTGCCTACCCGCAGCTGAGCCTGGAGCTGCCGGGCAGCGGCGTCATGCGGCTGGCGGGGTCTCCCAAGGAGTATTCGTGCGCAAGCGAGGGCGAGGAGAACGCCGCGCTGTGAGTGCCCCTGGGGGATGGGGAAGAAGGAGCAAGGCGCCACTTGCCGGCCCAGCCGGCCCATGCAGCCTTGGCCACTCGGGGCGGACGGCAATGGTACTTGTCATGCAGAGCTGATCGCTGCGCCTTGACAAATGCGTGCCCACCCCGCCTGCCCCCCTGCAGCTACAACATGGCGTGCTGCTGGGCGGCGCTTGGTCAGCGGCAGTCGGCGCTCACAGTGCTGGAGGTGGGCTGGAGGGGCTGCAGGCCTCTCGGCTGCTGCTCCTCTTCCTGCGCTTGCGGTGATGCTGCGGCAGCGCCTGCTGGCATGCACAGCATAGGTGCAGCCACCCCAGCCTGCACGCTGTGCCCATCCTGCCGCACCCCACGGTCCCGCTGAAGGGCCCTGTGCTGCACCGACCCCTACGCAGGCCCTGCTTGAGAACAACTTTGAGGACTTTGCCGCCATCCGCAGCGACCCCGACCTGGCGCCCATCCGGGGCCCGGAGCTGGACAAGCTGCTGTCCAAGTGAGCCGCTTGCTTGATAGTTTACTGTGCCTGTGCACTTCTGTCCATCAGTGGGGTGCGCTCATGCCACCCAAGCGAGCCGGTGTTTCTTTGTTTGCTGTTGCTTCCAGCTGCTGCCTGGCCAGTTGGACTGGTTACAGCGCAGGCATGGCATGTGCATGTGCAATGTGCATGTGTTGGCTTGGGCAGACAGAACCCGCATGCCGGCCTTGACAGTCCAGCCACCCGCACGTTGATGCAGGTACGACGGCCTGCTGGCCAAGGTGTTTGGCGGCAAGAAGAAGCCGGCAAGCAGCAGCAACAAGCCGTGGCTGCAGTGGTGATGGCTGGACCGCTACAGCACGGCAGCAATGAGAGCGAATGACCCGAAACGACAGAACCCCTTGCCCAGACGCACACGAGAGCGAGAGCGATGAACTGTTGAGAGCCCTTTCATGCCAACTAGCGCGAGCTTTGAAACTCAAACCTTCCTGTAAGAAGCGCCGACACGCGCAGGCCAGGTGCCGAGGGGCCGAGGGTGCTCAGCACGCAGCATGGGCGGCAGGCTGCGAGTGCGCTGCGTTGGGGCCGCAGGCTGGCCTGCTGTGGGCCGGCTTGCTGTGCGCGCCCTGGTCGCCGCCTCCCTCACTTCTTCTTGCCCTTGGGGCTCTTGGGGCTCTTGGGGCTCTTGGGAGACTGCAAATGAGAGAGGAGGAGGAGTAGGAGGGGCTGTTTAGGCAGTGTGCAGGGACCACCAATGGACCTCGGTGCCTACGCCACCCAGGTGGAGGGCTGAGAATGCTGCCACAGTCACACCCACAGAGCCCTCGGTTGCCGGTACCCACCCCGGGGTGGCGGTGCGCCAGCTCCTCCTTGTACTTGTCCACAGCCTCCTGCTTCTCGGGGTGGTCCTCCTGCATCAGGCATGGGCGGTGTAAGTTAACGCACAATCAAACGTGCGGTGGGGTGCATGCTTGCTGACGGGCGCATCGAGGCGCGGGGAGCGCACCCACATGCAGGCGAGTCCTCATCGTTGCCTGCTGAAGAGTGGCCCCCTTTCTGTCATTTCTCACGAGAAATTTTAGGTCGCGGCCTTCGTTAACGGCACGCGTAATGGCGCTCTTCTCGCCTGCAGAAAGCGGGTGGGGGAGCGTCTGCCGCGCCGGGAAGTGCCGGGACCAGCGGGCAGCTCCCATGTGCAATACTAGCGGTGTTTTGCACATGGGCACTCGCCTGTGGTCAGGCCTCCCTCCTCGGGGTCACCGTGGCGCTTGTCGGTCTTGCTTCCCTTGGCTGTGGGGCAGGAAGGTTGAGAATCGGAGCAGCTGGTGGCAAGCGCGGGCGGGAATCAAGTGCCAGCTGGCAAGCGGCGGTCAGTGGCAGCAATTGCTTGCAAGCGACTCACGTGCCATCTTGAGTGTCTTCTGGATGCCTTACAGCTCGGTAGCCTGTGCCGCAAACCTGATTTGACGGGGTGGCGTAATCGGGTCCAGTTGCAGGGCAGCCGACTGTGACTGCGGCGGCGGCGGCGGCGACGGCAGGCAAGCAAGCGGCGGAGGTGCCTCGGACTGGCTGGATTGCTCGGGCCGAGAGGCCAGGACGCAGCCACACAGCCACAGCTGTTGCGGGCAGCGCTCTGCGTTGGAAAGCGAGCAGGCACCCTCACCCCGCCCTTGGATCTCTCTTCTGGCTTTGCCTTGCCTGAAGGCTGCTCACCTCAAGACCGTGACGCTCAGGTAGTCCAGAAGCAAGCAAACTTTGAACGCAAGCCGAACTCTTAAGACTGCTGACAAAGCAGCCAGCTTCCACCTTGATCTCTCAACAGGCCACACCCCACAACAGCGTCCTGTGTTCTCTAAGCTTACAAGTACAGAGCACCGAGCTCACACAACACACATCGTATTCATCATATTGCATGCACATCAAGCGACCACTGCTGTCTGCTTGTCGCTACGCTCAACTGCCGCCGGCCGGGCAGGCTCAGAGGGCCCTGCTGCGAATGGCGGCGGCCAGCGCATCTGTGGGCAGGCCAGCCAAGGGGTGCGTGTAGCCCTGCCGCCAGTCGTGGTAGTATAACATCATGGCCAGAGGTTGGCCCACAAAGCAGAAGGACACCTGTGGACACAGGGCGGAGGGGAGGAGCACAGGGCAGCGGGGTGGATCGGTGCGGCAGCACCGGGGAGCTGATTGGCACGGTGCACAGCCAGGCATGCCCTCGCCACCGGGCTGCGTCCATGCGTATGGCATCTGTTGATGAGCGAGCATGGGCGGCTGGTCTCACCCAGAACACGACATTGCCCACGCGGTCGCTCTTGAAGCGCGCCTTCAGGCCCTCGCTCAGAATCATGAGGGGCACCTGCGGTTGTGGGCGGGGTGCAGCAGGCGGACCAGCCGTGGGTGGGAACTAATGATAACATCTCTGGCTGACCCACCGCCAGGCCAGGGCTGCCATTGCTCGGAGCAGCGGAAGCGCTGCCTGCCCTGCCCTGCTCCTCACAAACAAGCTGCGCAGCCAGCAGCCCTCCCGAGCAGCACCTGATGCTCCCGCCCCAACAGCAGCAGCACCCTTTCCCATTGCCCCGACACTCCCCGCCCACCCACCTGCAGCATGAGGCCCCAGAAGGCCCACAGGCGCAGCATGTGCAGCGGCACGCCCACCAGCACTTCGTGGAAAATCGCGGAGATGAAGAAGACCATGAGGCCTGCTTGGGAACAGCAGACAGATCGGTGTCAGGTGCCGGCACGCTGCTTGGGCAGCCTGGGCCTGCCAGCAGTTGCTGGCGGCTCGCGCTGCATGCATGCACTGGTCAGTAGAAGGCAGCGGCAGGGTCGGGTCCCACTCCGCCCCCTGCTGCCTGACCTGCCCAGAACTTGGGCAGACCCGCGCGTATGCAGGGGAAGTAGACGTGGCGCAGCATCCACTTGTGCACCGGCTGGTTCCACAGCCGCCAGTACTCGCCCACGGTGGTGGCGTTCCACCACTCCTGCGATTGGAATGGTACGCAAGCAAGCAAGCTTCAAACAAGAGCTGAGATGGCAGGCGGTGGTATTCCCTCACTCCTGCGCCGGCAGAACAGCTCAAACGCAGTGTGGCACTCCAGAAATGGTGCCTACAACACGGCCAAAGCCAGCCTCCAGCCCTGCAATGCATACCTTATAAAACTCGCGGTCCCCGAAGCGCAGCACCTCGCCCACAATGTTGAGCCACAGGTCGAAGAGGGTGTAGAACATGGCCAGCCACCTGCGATCGATGTGGGTTGCAGCGGCGTGGAGGGGCAACTGAGGTGCCTTGGAAGGGTGGATACCAGGGGTGGATAAAAGGTAAAGGCAGGGCAAATGCAGGACAAGTGGGTGGCACTTAAGGCTGCGCATACTGAGGCCAAGCGGTGCAGCACCAGTGCAGGCTGCCCTCCCCTCTCACCAGTAGAGGGTGGGGATGGACAGCTTGAGCATGCGCTCCAGCATGCGCAGCCAGTCCTGGTGAGCGGGGGAGGATGAGGGAAAGCGTTGTGGCAGGAGAGGCACAGCAGGGGCAGCCAACCAGGGGCGCAGGCAAGCACGCACGTCCACCAGCGCACTAAGCGGCCCGCCCTGTTAACCACGGCCCACGCCCCACCCCTGCCCCTCGGCCCACCATTTCACGCATGGGCCGCAGGCTGTTGTCGATGGTGGGCTGGATGTACTGCTCAGTGACAAACAGCATGAGGCCCAGGGAGGCCGACAGTTGGAACAGCTTCTTGGCCATCCAGCGAGCCCGGAAGCGCTTGCTGCAGGGAGAATCCCACAATTCAGGAAGCATGTTGGAGAGGTGCGCAAGACGGCTGGACCAGTTTCTTGGCCATCTAGGCCGGCCCCGAAGCGCATGCTGCACCATGGTGCGCGAGGTGGAGCGCAGTGCCTGACAGCCGCCCAGGACCACTTGCAGCAGGGCCCGCTTGGCAAGCACAACAAAGCACCGCCGCAAAGCAAGACGTCAGCAACCACAGCATGACCAAAGCCCCTCCCCCAAGCCCCCGCACCTGCGCGGGTAGACGGGCTGGTAGCACAGTGTGGGCGCCGCCAGGAAGTAGGCCAGGTTGCCCAGGCTGATGTTCTCTGGGTAGCGCAGCAGGTCGTCCACGCCCTCGGGAGGGGGCTCGCTGCCGCCGCGCTCGCCGGGGCGCACCTCGCCGCGGCGGCGCGCCACCCTGCAGGAATGAGGCAGTGGAGGGGAGGACTGAGCGGTTGCCGAAGGAGCCTGGCGGGCCAAGCTTGCGAGGACCGTGCGGGCACCAGGGGCAGTTGCTGAACCGCTCCATTATGCGGCCGCAAAGGTGTGTGCACCTGTAGTCCCAGTTGACGTGCGCGTACGACACCAGCTTCAGCCAGAGGATGCAGACCTGTGAGAGGGAGAAGAAGAAGAAGCGGGGCAGGGCAAGAGCTGTTTGTTGGGCTGGCACAGGTGGGGGTGCACCAAACTGGTGGGTAAGGACACGCCACTAGACGTGCGTGGCTTGCCGTGCCTGCTCACATGCACAGGCCACGAATGCGCTGCATCCTGGAACTAAGCCCACATGTTCACCCAGTGCTAATCGCACCGCCACGGTCAGTGACAAAGCTCGACCGCATCGGCAAACAACAGCATACCAAAACAACCGCCTGGTCTGACGCCTGGAAAAGCAAGTCCCAACACCCTTGGCTCACCGCCATGGTCAGCGCAAAGCCGGGCAGCAGCTCGGACTTGGTGTGCAGCATGATCGCGCAGGGCACCAGCAGGGCGGCCGAGGTGTTGAGCAGGTTGAGCAGGAAGATGAGGTGCTCTGCAGAAAGGAAGCATGCTTTCAAAGGGACGGTGCTGAGTTGACAGGGGGGGGCGGATGCATGGTGTGGTGGATGGGTGCGGCACAACCCCCGAGCCGCCGACACCAATGGCAAGCTGCGGAAAGCTGGCTGGCCGCCCAGTAGCGTAGACCAGGCACCCACCTGTGGCGCTGGCCCGCCGCGCCGCGGCACGCTTCATTTCGTGGTAGCCCACATCCCGCTTGCGGCTGGCTGCCATGGCCTGCGCCCAAGTTGCAGGCCGATGCTAGGGAGGAACTGAGACCGAGACAGCGGTCTAGGCGCAGCATGAGAATGTGCCACCTGTGGCACCAATGCCACGCAGCCGCCTGCCAGAGCAGCAGTGGGGGCAGCGCAGCACCACCAGGCCGCACCCCACCTGCTGCTCCATGGTCAGCAGGCGCACGGCAAAGCGCTCGATGGCCAGCGCCGCCAGGGCAAACAGGCCCAGCAGCGGCCAGCACAGCAGCATGGGCAGGTTGCCTGCGGGTGGAGGGGATCGGGAGGGGGTTGTGTGTGTGTGTGTGTGCGGAGGGGTGTGGGGCCAATGAGAACACCTAAGCATGATGCGGTTGTCACAGCTGCCCGCCAACAGCCTGCCCAGGGCTGAACTGAAGGCGGCTGGGATACGCTTGCCGCCAACTTCTTCCCGCTTAGCTGCACGGTGCAGCGCCGGCTGACCTGAGGGCGTGAAGGCCTTGCGCATGAAGGTGACGGGGTTGAAGCGCAGGCCGTACCTGCAGGGGCACAGGGGTGGTGGCACGCGGCTGTCACGCTCAGACAGCATGCCGTGGCCGAATGGCTTGCGACAGGTAAGCCACTACGATGGATTGTCGAATTATGATGGCTGACAGTCTGGATGCATGCAGCAGGCACAGCTTGCGCTGCCCCAGTCCATCCACTTGCTTGAGCATGTTCTCCAGGATCATTCGGAAGTTGACCGCCACCAGGATGATGGAGATCAGGGTGACCACGCCTGCAGGGCGGAGTGGCAGCATGAGAACGAGATGGGCAATGGCAGGGTGGGGTCAATGGTGGTGTGCACCGACACAGCATGCCAGTGCATGGTTGACATCGAATCAATGCACAAGCAACACACCCCCCACCCCTCACCGCTCTGGTCGGCCAGGCTGATGCGCTCAGCAGACAGCAGGCTGGCCCGTGGCGCGGCATGCACCGGGAACGAGGCCTTCATGGTTTCGCGGTGTCGCGCCGCGCCGCCGCGGCTGCGCTGCCGCTGCAGCGGCCGGGATGGCTGCCGCCCAATGTCTGTGAGAGAGTGGCAGGCGGGGCAAGAAAGAGCGGTTGCAGGCGGACCACCAAAGTGGCATGTGCCCTGCTCGCAGGCCGGCGGCAAAACGCCGCCACAACCGCATCAGGCCAGCCCCTAGGCATCCTACCCTGCCTGCCCCAGTGCATGCCATCTGATAAGCCCCCCTCGCACCCGACTGATCGGAGGTGTAGCCCTGGTTGGTGGACGGCTGGCGCAGCAGCTGCGGCGGCGGCGTGGAGGTGGGCGGCCCGCCGCTGTCCACCTCCTGCCCTGCCTCCCGCCGCGCCTTGCCGCGGTAGCTGGCATCGCTGTCCGACAGCTGGCTAGCAGAGGGGCTGGCCCCGGTCTGCTGGCTGTGGGTGGGACTGGCATCTTCCAGAGACTGCGGCAGCGGGCGGGAGCAACAACTCTCCGGGTTGGCAGCTAATCACCTCCAGGCTGGCCGGCAGTTGCGACAGTAGCGGCCCAACCTGCCACAGACCCCCACCCCACCTTGACGGTGCACCCCGCCCGCTCCAGCGCCTCGATCCAGCTGTTGTACTCGGCCTGCACCTCGGTGCTCAGCCGGATCAGGCTCACGCCCTGCACACGCACACACACGGGGCGGCAGGGTGTGCAACCGGTGGAGGGAGTGCAGGGCCACGCACAGCACAGCTGCCTCCCGCCATGTGCGCCACGCATACCGCACATACCACGACGTGGCACTCCAACGTGAGTTGGTGCAAGACGCAGCGCTGCCTCCTCCCCGCTGCGCTCCGCCCACCTGCGGGTCCACCACATGCCACGTCCAGTGCCGCCGCTTCTTCAGGCCTTCCAGCTCAATCACAGCGCCGCCGCTGCACAGGCAGTGCAGAGGAAGGCATGGCGCACGTGGCTGGGTCGGAGGCAAGCTGTCGCTGCACCTGCTGGTTGCAGCCTGCAAATGCAACTGCTCCCCAGCTTGCTGTGCCATTCATCCGGGTGCAACAACATGCCGCATCAGCAAGCGGGCACAGCATGCCAGGCCGCAGGGCCCCTGTCAAACACACCTGAGGTCGATGCGGCCGCGGGGCGGGAACTGCACATCTCGCTCCGAGCGGAAGTAGGAGAGCACGGTGCCCTTCAGAATGACGTAGCTGCAAGGAGGCACAGGTTGGGTGGGGCAGCCATGGAGATAAGGAGGGCTGTTATGTTATGAGCGGCGGCGGTGGGGGACGCCGTGGGTCAGTGACTGTGCGGCGGCAACGTCATGTGCAAGCAGCAGCGGCATGCTGGCAGCATGCCTCTCGCAAGCCGCTGCATTCCACTGCCACGCACCGCAGCTCCCAGGTAGGTGCCCAGAGCGAGGACACCGCATGGCCGCGGTACTTGCACAGATAGCCCGTCTTAGTGGCCCCCTCCCCCGCCTGCTCTGCTAGCTGCGGGCGATGTGGGGTTGGGCAGGGATGTGTGCGTTGATCGCAGCAGCAGCGGCGGCACGCGTGGAGAGGCGAGCGGGCACAGAGGCGGTACGATGCGTGCACTTCCCGCAGCGGCGGTGGAGTGGGTCGGTGGCGCCGCTGTGCCTGTGCCTCAACTGACTGCCCAGCAGGCTGCAGCCTCACCAGCTCTCGCAGGCGGGCGTTCTCGGCCTCCAGCGCAGCCACTTGGGGGTTGGCCTCCTTGCCGCTGCCGGCGGCGGCCTGCCGGCGAGCACGCAGCGCCTGCATGCTGCTGCGGCCGGCTGTGCGCCCTAGGGGCCGTTTCTAGAGCGGTGTGAGGCGGCCGGATGGGGGCCAGAGGCCCGCCCGCGCCGGGTGGACGGGCTTCGTCAGCACTGGGCGGCTTGCGAGGGGCGGTCGGGCTGGCGATGAGGAGCACTGCTATGGAGCAGCGGATCAAGGGCCCGATCAGCGGCAGAGGCTGCCGGCAGGGCCTGCCAACAGGGTGCGGCCATGCAGGGCGCAGCAGCAGGGGGCTCCTGACTTGCAGTGAGCTTGGCAAGCATCCCGCCAACTGATCACAGATCCTTGCAGGCCTGCAAGCTGCCCGAGCGCGGCTTTTGCCCGGCGTAAACCCTCCCTCGTCACCCTCTGCCCACCTCGCTGCGTAAATTGATTGAGCAGGGCATGCAATCGCCCAGGAAAGCGCGCCCAGCATGAGCCTCGCTTGCCCTGCGCCAGCGGCTGCGTGCTCCCACCCTTGGACACCCAGACGCGCCTGCGGCCCACAGCGGTTGCAACACATTGTCCGCAGCAGCTCTGTGGACGCCGCTCAAGGCAGCGCAGCAGCAGCAGCGGCGGCGGCGGCGGCGGCGGCGGCGGCGGCGG
>VIYQ01003497.1:0-30927 GCA_009928355.1 Chlorella sp. CH2018 | reverse complement strand
GGCTGGGCTGGGCTGGGCTGGGCTGGGCTGGGCTGGGCTGAAAGATGGCAGTTGATGCGATGGGGACGAGGGGCGCTGAGTGAGCGGGACCCCAGCATGCTGGCCATCCCTATCCTGTCGTGCTGTCCCCGCAACTCTGCATGGCTGGCTGGCGCGTGTTTGCCGTCATGCGCATCCAAAGCAGGCACAGCTCCCTCCGACCCACCGCTGCGCAGGGTGGTGCAGCGGCAGGAGCTGCCCTTGCACAAGGACTTGAGCACCGCTGCGCTGGTGAGTGCAAACAGCCCACGGGCCTGTCCCTACAAGGACAGAGCTGGGGCAGGTGCCGGGCACCGCCGATCTGCCCATCCACCTGCCTGCCTGCCTGCCTGCCCGCTACTGCCTCACAAGTGCCTGCAGCACTTGCAGCGTGCAAGGGCTTGCAGCCGCTGCCCACTTGCGCCAGTGCACTGCACCATCCGCTTCACCCCTTCACCCCTGGCAGCTGGGCTACGTTTCCACCTGGTCAGCTCTGTCCACCTATCGCCGGCAGCATCCACAAGTGGGTTGCGAGCTGCGCTCTTGTATACCTGTGCTGTAGGAGCCCCCGTGCCCTGCCCTGCCCTGCCCTGCCCTGCCCTGCCCTGCCGTGTCCTGTCGTGTGGCGCAATACAAGCAGGCTGGCAAGTGGCGCCAAGGCCTGCCAACCGTGTTTTTTTGCCGTCGTCAGGAAACTCTATCATCCCAATCTGGTACGCAGGCGCCTAACCCACTGGACGCGTTCCGCCGGGCGCTGCTGGCAGCCGTGGGAGAGGCAGGTAGCTCAGAACCTGCTGCAGGCCAGCTGGCAGGTGGAGACGCGGCTGGTGGAGCAGCTGGCGGCAGCAGCGGTGGCGGCGGCAGTGAGGGCACCCCCACGGTGCGCGTGGAGTGGCCGCTGTTTCTCATTCTGGCCAAGCAGCCCGTGCCGCTGCCCACCGCTGGGTGACGTTGTGCCGCCTCCCGCCTTGTGAATCAACCCATGTTACTTACAAGTGGATTACTTGTGCAGACCTTTCATGTTACTTTTGACCAAGCCTACATGGCTGCCTGGCACTCTCCCCTGTGGTGCGTCTCACACTCCGCTGCACAGCCCAGTCAGTCATGCGCACGTGAGCGAGAGTTACGCGCTGACCAGCCACCTGGTGACGCCCGGCTGCGCTGCAGACTCGAATAAAGTCTTGAAGGAGATCGCAGCCCAGCCGCCGCCCACCACATTGCCGGGCGCTCTGCTGTTGTGGCTCCACCTCTCCCCGCCGCCCACCACATTGCCGGGCGCTCTGCTGCTGTGGCTCCGCCTCTCCCTGCCGCCGCCACCCGATGCATCTCTGCTGTGCAGCTTGCACACACATGCGGTGCTTCCTGCCGGCATGAATTTCACGCCTGAATATTTTTCAATCATGTGGGTGATGCAAAGAGCCTTGAAGCCCATGCCAAAGCTGTCGCAAGCGGGCCCTTCGACCTGCCGCTGTCGCCGTCGCTGCCGCTGCCGCCAAAGCAGCCTGTGCTGCAGGGCACAGTGACGGTGGACGACACTGTGTGACGGCTGCAGAGATGCAACCGTGAAACATTCTGCCTCATACAAAGAAAATGTGTTGCACTCGCAATCAATCATTGAGCAGCAGCAGTCCCTGCCGACGCTGTGCTGAGCCGCAGCAAGCAAGCACTTGATTCTTCTTCTTCTTCTTCCCGCCGAGTCTTAACTTCTTCCACGCCTCAATCCACCTCCCTCGTCGTTGCTGGATGCGCCTTTCGGCTGCAAGGCAGAGCTGCAGCTCTATGCTGGCTGCAACGCGGCAGCCCCAGGCCCGCGGGCCCATCGCGGCTGGCCGCCCAGCTGAGATGGCGCTGGGCCGCACATTGCGGGCTGCGCGCAAGCCGGCGGGGAGGGGCGTCGCCACCGGCACAGCCAGCGGTGGTTTCACGGGCGACGGAGCCCCACAGCCACCTCCCGAGGCCCTCACGCAGCAGCAGGAGCAGGAGGTGAGCAGCCAGGGAGCATCAGAGAGTTCGGGCATGCTGGGCTCAGCGCCGCCCCGCCGCCCCGCCGCTCACTCGCCCGCCACAGCCTGCTGCCTGCCGTCCGACACGAGGCACCGGCTGTAAGCCGTGTCCACCTCCAGGCCGTGTCCATAACCTTTGAAACCTCCAGCGGGACGCTCACCCGTCTGTGATGGTATCGCTGGCTCATGCTCTCGCGCAGATCCTCACCGCTATAAAGGGGCTCGAAACCAGGCTGACCAGTCTCGACACCGAAGTGCAGGCGCTGAAGGTACACCACAGCTGTGCACAAGGTTGGCGGGGTGCACTGGCACAGCTCCAGCTGCCACGTCAGCATCCCCCCTGGGCATCCTGCCACCGCTTTGCTACCTGCACCTCCCCCACTGCCGTTTGCTGTTGCGCCCCCGCCGTTGCAGGGCACTGCCACGCCGTGGCTCTGGGAGGCCGTCACCGCGGTGGGGCGGTTCATGGTGGGCATGGCCGCAATGATCTTTGCAGTGATGGCACTTATCACGTATATCAGGTGTTGGATGGCGTAATGAGACAGCGTGGATGGTGCGAGGCGGGTGCAGGCAGGGGTGCAGGAACACCCTGCGGCAACGCGCCGGCGCTAGCGCTGCCGCTGCCCCGTGAGGCGCAGCCACGCGACCTGTCAATATCTTGCGCGTCTTGCATAATGTGTACAGGTTGCTTCTGCCTTCTTTCAGGGTCGTTCGACCCTACGTGTCTCTGTTTTGCGATACATTTCCTGATGCGGTCAAATTTTACCCCTGTCGGCGGCCGTGGCCCAGGATAGCCCTAGACTAGTTCTGCCTCAGAGCCAACCCAACCCAGGCCCACCCAAGCGTGGCACCTCTATACAAACCTTGATCTGGAACACCCACTTCCTCTTTGTTTCACGACCATCCCCTGCACTTGCCTCTGCGTTCTGATTGTACATTCTGCCTGCACCCGCTCATACATGCGGCGTCCTCTGCATGCCCCCTGCCTTTCAATAGCTTGGTGTCGCCTGCTCAGATGCACATGTGACGCCAGCCAACAACCACAGCAGCTTGGCATGTAGTGCTGGTGACAGTCCAGGATACAAACCAGGGTGCTTGCTTCCGCCGCGAAAGCTGCGGCTGTGCTGCAGCCGCAGCACTGCCCTGGCGGTGGCAACTGCCGACTGCTTTGGCCAGCCAATTTACAAGGTGGCAGGCAGTCAATACCGGTCAATCGGCCAAGCTAGTCAGGGATGGTTGAGTCATAAACACGCCTCAAGTGCTGCCGCAGGCCCTAGCGCCTAGGGAAGAGGATCCGCAGCAGGTGCGCTGCAGCCGCCGTGGCCAGCTGCAGCCGCTGCGGGTGTCTTTCGCAAGTTTTGCTGCCGCTGCGGCCATTCAACCGCAGTTGCCCTCACTTGACCAGGCACTCCCGGAAGCCCTCCTCGATGAGCTGGCGGTCCAGGTCCTTGCCGATGAACACCATCTTGGACACCTGGAGGGGTTTTGGCGTAAAACACGCATCCAATCAGATAGGTGAGTTCAGATAGGTGAATTGGACTGGAAGAAGCAGGAAGGGGGCGGCGGTCCAGGTCCTTGCCGATGAACACCATTTTGGAACCCTGTCCACACGGCAGCGGCGCCAAAAAGGCATCACGTCAGTGGAGCGAGTCGGATTCGAAGCAGGGAAGGGGGAGCACAGCACCAGCGCACACCTTCAGGGCACACTGCCAGGCCAGCATGGACATGTGCCGATGCAGTGCGGACAGGGGACGGTCCCCAACCCAGTTGCCTGTTGTCCAGCGCACCCGCTTCTCCCCCTCCTTCCACTTGGGTTGGTCCGGCATGCCCTCAAAGCAGCTCGACATATACAAGAATGCAGACAGTTTGCAGACAGTTTGCCAGTTTGTATAGGCCCTCACCCGCTTCTCCCCCTCCTTCCACTCCCGGTCCGGCATGCCCTCAAACAGCATGTGCACGCTGCAGGGGGGAGGGGCAAAGGGGACGCAGGCGCATGAACAGGTCAGCGCAGTCAATGGCGGCACGGCAGCGGCAGCCGCAACGGCAACAGCTGGCTGAGCGGCAGCCAAACCTCACCTCTGGAACACCAAGCGGGCGGGGAAGTCCTCGACAGCCAGCACGCCCTTCACACCCACTGGGGTTGACCAGGACTGCAGCAGCAGCAGCAGCAGCAGCAGCAGCAGCAGCAGCAGCAGCAGCTCGCTGAGCGGCAGCCAAACCTCACCCCTGAACACCCAGCGGGCGGGGAAGTCCTTGACAGCCAGCCCTCCACCCCCATTGGCAACAACAGCGCACTCCTGAAGCAGCAGCCGCTCCTCACCCCTGGAACACAACGCTTGCAGGTCCTGAATGTGGCCCCCCTCCCCCAGAAGCACACGACATGAACACAGCAGTCGGGCAGCCGCTCCTCACCCCTGGAACACAAAGCGGGCGGGGAAGTCCTTGATGGCCAGCACGCCCTTCATGCGGTACAGGTCGTTGCTCTTCACCTCCATCAGCCCCCCCAGCCAGTAGTTGACCTGCAGCGCAGTCCAACAAGGCGGGCAAGGGTCAGAAAGCTGGAGGCTCGCCCCAGCAAGTCGTTGCTCTGGAACCCTGCCAGCCCCCCCAGCCAGTAGTTGACCTGCGGCGAAAGTGGGGCAGTGGAGTGCGGTCAGCAAGACAGATTGCAAGCTGCCGGCGGGCTGATCGGGCAAGCATGCCATGCCCTTGCGCCCACCTTACCCAAGCCCCTCCTGGCTGCTGCCGCTCTGCGCTGCGCCAGCGCCCAAACCGCAGGACAGGCACCCGCCACCAGGATTGCGGCGCTGCCCACCGTTTCCAGGCCCACATCCCCTCAACACTGTTGTGCCTCACCCTTCCAAAACATCAATTAGAACAAACAAAATTGTCCAGTTGCGCACCTTGTCAAGGTCCATGTCCCCCTCAATGCTGATGCTCACGCTGCTGACTGCATCGTCGTGGTGCTGGTGACTGCGAGTGAGGGGAGGTATACGGGGGTAGGAGAGTGAGCACAGCGGGTGCTTGGCTGTGAGCTGACTGCGTTGTCCTGGTGCTGGTGGCTGTTGGATGCAGCAATTGAAATGCTCGCTGTGAATTGGGCTGCATCGTCAGGCATCAACTTAACTGCAGATTGCAAGGCACCAGAGTGGCGCGAAGCCCATAGCCTGCCTGCCCAGGCACGGCAGTCCCAACTGCTAGCCACACGCTGCAAAGCAACTAAAGCAGGCCATGCCACCCACCCGTGCGAGTGGGAGTGGTGGGAGCAGCCCGCGCCGCTGCACTCGTGGTCGCTGCCGCTGCTGCTGGCATGAGAGTGCGAGTGCGAGTGCGAGTGGCTTTCATGGGAGCAGTCTGCACCGCTGCATTCATGGTCATGGTCGTGGTCATGGCTGTGGCTGTGCCCATGCTCGTGGTCGTGTGAGTGAGCGTGGGAGTGGTGGTGGTGGTGGTGCTCCTCCTCGGCCAGCACCTGTGCAAGGAGGGAGGGCACGGAAGACCAGACGTGAGAGGAGCGCAGCAGCACGCAAGCAGGGGCAGTGGTGCTGCCCTCCACGGCCAGCACACGCAGACGGGAGGATGCTGGTAGGCAGGTGGACACAGCTGGCAAAGCTGGTGCGGCACGATCCACGCCACATGCCAGCACAACAAGTTGCGCTTCCAAGCAAGCGGCAAAGAGTGCCACAATGCACCCGCGTCGCCCTCCACCTTCTGTGGAGTTGCGGCACGGCACAGCAGCAACTTGCGCCGCTGCTTTCAACCAGAGGGGCAGTGACTAAAACGGCAATCGAAGCAGGCACTCAGAAGGCACTCACATCGTCCTCCACCTTCTCCAGGTCGAAGCCGCCCACGCCCAGCACATAGTCGATGGGCACCTCCGACTTCTGGGCACGCCTGCAGCAACGAGTGGAGAGGGAAGGCCAGCTGGATGAGCTCCCCAGTGATGCAGCAGCGCACATGGGCCGGTGAGCCCACCCGTCTTTCTGAGCACACCCGACTGCTGGGACACAAAGCAGGCAGCGCGCGCGCAGCAGTATGAGGTCGGTGGAAGGCTCCTAACCATCCAATGCCTGCCAGCAGCTCAGGCCCAGCGCTGAGCATGCACCCTCCCAACCCACCCAGCATGCCGCCTCGAGCGACAGTTCGGCTGCGGCAGCGTGGTGCCAGCTGCAAACAGCAGCCTCGCTACCCCCCGCAGGCGTGCAGCCTGAGGGCACCCCCAACCCACCGGATCTGGGCCATGCTGTTGATGGCTGCGATGCGCTCCTCCAGGCGCTCCAGATCAGAGGCCTCAACCTGCAGAGCAGGGCAGTATCGGCCGCCTTGAGCTGCGCACAACCAGCTGTGCGGGTGCCACGCATCTGGGCAGGCAGTGCAAGGGACGCCTGCAGCTCACCAGGTCGGTCTTGTTCAGGATGATGCGGTCGGCGTATGCAATCTGCTCCATTGCCTGCAGCAGGTCAGGGCGGGGTGGTGCATTGCAGCGAGGGTGGCAGCTGTGCAGCGGGCGGCGGCAGGCCCTGGCTGCCAGCATGCTCCAAAACAACAGCCAACAACCGACCGGCTGCGGGTCGATCTGAGGTCAATGTTGGACAGAGATTGCTGCCCCCCGCCGTCCCAAACGGACACCATGCAGGCTTCCAGATTGCAGTGCTGACCTCGTTCACCACGCCCTCCGGCTTCTCCTCATCCAGGTGCAGCTCCACGTGCTTGGCATCCACCTGAGATCGGGTTAGCAGACAAACCAGCTGCTAAATGCAGCTGCATGCAAGCTCTGCAGGCTAGGGCACACACGGGTGGGCCTGCTTGCAGCTGCCACAAGCGGGCAGTCTGCAGCCAGCCCACCAGTGTGGCCACACTTTCCAGCTTCATGCGGTCAGCTCAAACCCAGCAGATAAAATGATGCCACTCGCACCCAACTGCTGCCAAGCCAACAACCGTAGACAAGCAACCATCGACTCACCAGGGTCACCACGCCGTCCAGCTTCATGCGATCAGCCACCTTGGGCTCCAGGAAGAAGGTCTGCAGGGGGGGCGGCAGGCAAACACGTAAGCACCCAGTAAAGTGTTGTCACAGGGCGGCAGCAACAGGGTGGCAGCAGAGATAGCAAGCACTGCACGCGGCAGGGCAGCAAGCAACGCAGGACCTGCATGCGCCCCGCAGGCAAATCCTGGTTGCAGCACCCGCCATGATGGGGGCGGGCTGCGCCAGGCGGGCTGCGCCTCGCCACTATCTCGAGCAGCACGCATGCAGACCGACACCTTGCCGCAAGCAAAGCCAAGTACAACCAACCCACCCAAGCACAGCACCCACCTGGATGATTGGGGCGGGCTGCGCCAGACCCGTGGTCTCAATCACGATGCGGTCAAACTGGTCCCGCCGCTCGTACTGCAATGCAGACAGGCAGCAAGGTGGGAAAGACCCCGGTTGGGGAGCAAGATTTGAGCCCAGGCGCGGCTTCAGTGAAGGTTGCTGGGCTGCCTGCCAGCAGCTGAGCAATGCTGTCCCAACCAGCCTGCAACCGCTGCGCCTCTCACCAGCATGTTCAGCAGATCAACCGGGCTGTGGCACGCGGATGCCGCAAACAAATGGTAACAAAGAACAGCAGCGTGACCCAGCCCTGAGCCACTGCGCACCAGCGTGTTCAGCATGTCCACGAGGTCGTCGCGCACGGTGCAGCACAGGCAGCCGTTGTTCAGCATCATGATCTGTTCTTTGGAGGGGTCCAGCGCCTCCTCCACTGCACGTTGAGGTGGGGCAAAGAAAGGCGAGGCTGTCAACTGATTGTATTGAAGCTGGAACAGGCAGGGTCGGCTGTTGTTCAGCATTACAACGCACTGTCTAGCAGGGCCGGGCGCCTGCTCCACTGCAGAACATGCAAGCAGCAGCGGCACGAGGCGCAAGCGGTGTTTGTAGCTGCCAACAGCTGGGCGGCAAACAGCAGCAGCGGCGGCAGCGGTAGTACAACTGGCGGCATGCGGCTACCAGTGCCAGCAGCGGCATGTGTGGCATCATGGTCAGCCCCTCGGCACCGCCAACCGCAGGTGCAGCTGGCAGCCGCTCCTACCTGACACCAGCTAGGAGTCGATGTCGAACTCTCCAAAACACTGCCAGCTCTTCCACACACGACCGCCTGAGTGGCCTCCCCGAAGCTGCCCGAACAAGTAGCCCCCACTGAACCTACCCGACACCAGGTCGGAGTCAATGTCGATCTCTCCAAACTCGTTCTCGATGACGGCAATGCGGCGGCCGTGCTCGCGCCGCAGGATGTTGTTCAGCAGCGTCGTCTTGCCGCTGCCCAGGAAGCCGGTGATGACCTGTGGGTACGGAGAATGACCGGGAGCTTGGTCAGGCGTGTGCAGCCACAGCCGTGTTCGGGAGGGATCCGGCCACGGGCAGTGCGCAGCGCCCCTGCCTGCTCACGCCTTGGCCGCATGCAAGCTGCAGCCGGCATGCGTGGCATGCAGGCAGGTACGTGATCCAATGCGGCGCATCCCGCCCAAACAGACAACTCAATGCACGGTGTCGGTGTTGCCCGCTGGACCCGCCCGGTGGTAGCCTCCCGCCGCCGGCGGGCAACCACCCTGCCCGCAGCCCACAGCAGCCTGCCCCGCCCAGCACGCACCGTGACGGGCACGCGGTCATCGATGACCTTGCCCTCAACATCAATGATGTCGCTCTCGGCGGCCGCCTGGCAGCGGGCCGCACGCCGGCGGCTCCGGAGGGTGGCAGCGGCGGCAGGCGGCGGCGGTGGTAGGGAGGTGCCGCCCTGCTGCCGCTGGCGCGCCGCGCCGGCTGCCGTGCACCGGGTGGGGATGCTGACGGCCTGTGCGGCGCGGCTGGCGGGCCGGCCCGCGGGCGGGGCCAGCTGAGCGCGCGAGGTGGCCGCCAGGCTCTGCATGGCGGGGCCCGTGCGATCACAGCAGCAGCAAAGTTGCGGCAATTGGCATGCCGGGGGCCAGCTTGCAGGCTGGGCCATGGCGGCGGCGGTGGCACAGCGGCGCGCTGAGCATGGAGCTGGCGGTGGCTGTGAGGCCCTGTTGGCCCGTTGCCGGGCCGCAGATCGCACAACAGCTGTTTGCTACCTCGCTCAGCTGCTTCGATACCTCCCTGCCTGCCGTCACGGGCGGCCAACGGCTCCTTCCAGCAGGCACCCAGCGCGCCCCCGAGGCCCCCTGATGGCGGGCGGCGCGAGGAGGATGCTGGCCGACCTGACCAACCGGCCGGAGGCCCTCGCGGCGCGCCCAGCCAAGGCGCCGCCGGCCAAGGCAGCGGCCGCCGCCCAACAGCTGCAGCCACCCGCAGCGGCCGCCGCCCAACAGCTGCAGCCACCCGCAGCGGCCGCTGCGCATCACCCCTCTGCAGCCGAGGCGCCACAGCCCGAGCAGCCGCAGGTGGAGCAGCAGCTGGATGAGTGCGACGCTCTGCTGCGCTCCTTCCGGCAGCTGGGAGTGGATGCGCCAGCGGCGGCAGCAGAGGACAATGACAACCAGCCGCTGGAGGCAGAGGATTCCGGCACGTCGACCGCCACAGCCGGCAGCACCCGGCTGGGCTTCAGCTCAGCAAAAGGGGCAGGGTGGAGCTCCCCTCTGGCCGCCTTTGCGGCCGCCAAGGAGCGCCTGGTGCGGAACACGCTCGATGCAGACAGCCTGCTGGCACGCCTGGGCAGCACACGGCCGCCGGCACCAGACGCCGCAACGCCGCGCGCGCCGGCGCCAGGCGGCCGTCAGCCTGCCGCCAGCACGGCGCGCAGCAGCCTGCTGGCACGCCTGCCGCTGGCAACGGTAGCAGCCGCGCAGCGCGGCAACCTGCTGCCCCAGCACCAGCGGCAGCACGTGCTGCTGCTGCGTGAGCGTTTGACGGCCACCTTGCAGCTGTGCCAGGTGCTGCACACGCAGGTGTGCTTGCTGGGAGTCATGGGGAGGGTGTGGGCACGTGCACTGCATGCACCAGCACGGTACGCTTGCGATGGCGCATGCTCCCATGGGGTGCCCACCATCTCAAGCTGAATGTGCGCTGCACTCGTCCATTCGTTCGCTACTTGCTGTCCCCCATGCGCCCTGTGCTTTGTGCCAGGCTTGCTGAACCCTGCCCTGCACCCGCCACCACCTGCACCCACAGAACCAGGCCAACCTGTCCAAGGTGGCGCAGCTGGTGGCCGACAACCAGCACCTGAGCCGCAGCCTGCATGAGGCGCGGGTGAGCCCTCCTGCCCACGGGTGGCTCCTGGTCAGAGGGCCTGAGGATGCTCGGGAAACGCAGGCTGACCACAGCATTGACCACAGCACTGACCACAGCAGCTCTCAGTCTGTCGGTGAACGACATGTGGGCACTGACCCTGCTGTCCTGAGGGGCCGCAGCTGGCCCTGGAACATCCACTCGGCCTCGCTGACGTCGCACCCTGCCCTGCCCCACTGACGTCTGTCCCGTTTCTGCCCCGCTGACCCCGGCCCCCTCACTTCCTGAACCCTTCCTACTGCAGCTGGACAAAGAGACGCTGCAGGCCACGATCCGCGCCCTGACACGCGAGGCCGCCATGCTGGCGGAGCAGGCGCAGCGTGCGCTGCTGCCGGCAGGCCAGCCGGCCGTGCCGCTGCCCGCCGCCGGCCTGCCCCCGAGGCCGGCATCTGCGCCTGCTGCGGTGCAGGCAGCGACAGCGGAGCCGGAGGGGCTCAGCCTGGTGCGGGACTGGTCGCAGGCGCTGTCTGAGGCCGGCAGCTGCGGCGGGCGGTGCAGCAGCGCGCGGCTGCCCGGCGCTGCATGGCAGCCCAGCACCTCAGTGCGCAGTTTTGCCTGGGAGGATGTGCCTGAAGCGGCACACAGCAGCGCCACCACCTATGTCCAGGGCGGCGACGCTTCGGGCGCTGCCTGCGACAAGCGGCGGCGACTGACGCCGGGCATGCTGGCCCACTGCCTGCGCCCCGCCATTCGGGATGCTGTGGCAGAGGCAGCGGCCATGGAGGCAGCCAGCAGCAGCGGCCGCGTGCCCACCCCCGGACGCACACCCAAGCGCAAGCTGCGCCAGCTCAGCAGCAGCAGCATGGCAGCAGTGGACAGTGCAGCTGTGGCTGACCCTGCAGCGGCGCCGGCGGCAGCAGTGGAGGCAGCGGCTGGGGTCCCTGGGAAGCAGGCGGCAGTGGGAGCTCCCACAGCAGCGGCAGCGCCAGCATCAGCGGCAGAGAGTGTTGACTTCCGCACCTTTGAGCTCTTTGAGAGCCGGTGGCACGGCGCCGCTCAGGCGCCGGCTGCTGGTGTCCACAGGCAGCGTGCCAGCACCTGCCGCATCATGTGACTGTTGGATGTTTCTGCTCCCCGTCCGAGCCCAGCTGAGACACTGCTGTTGTTTTGCCGCGCCCCGACCGCAATGATACCACGTTACTTACCTTTTTCCTCAAACATGCCCCCATGTTGTATGATAGCACCCGCTGTACCCTGTTGTATGACTGCCTTGCCCGCATGCCGCGCGTCAAGTGGTGTAAGCACTCCCAGATGTGCACAGGCGTCCACAGCCATAGGCATGAGAGGTAGACAAGAATGGCCAGCTTGAGCCTGGAAGCTGCAGGTTTGCCATCCCCTGCAGACGTTGTGACCAGCTGCACGCACCAACGGTTTCTTTGACTTGTGCCGAGGATCACGTCGCTGGCAGCATGGGCACCGCCGGCGGCACCGCACGTGGCGCGCTTCGCCCTGCAGCATGCATTTCCGCGGATCAGCCTTGCAAGCTTGTTTACAGCACCTGGCACGTTGCAGTTGAAGCGGGAGGCCTCGCCGCCGGGTGACGGACGGCGCTATGCCGCCCGCCCTCGACCAAACCGCTGTACTCAAGGCGTTTCACCGGTGCGGTCGCAGCGGAGGCGCCGCCCGCGCGCCTTGCGCCCCCTTGCTGCCAGCGGTGCCGCCCTGCCGCTGCGGCAGTCACGGGTCTGGGAACCCATTGCGGCAATGCTTCTCCTTGCAGGCAACAAAGAATACAGTCGCTTCTCATCGACCGGGTGGCAAAGGGCCTGTCAGCAGTGATGTGGGGCGTCTCGGCGGCCCGCTTCCTGGCACATGGCGCTCGGTTGGAAGCGTGCGTCGCCTTCGCATGCTGCCTCACCGCAGCCGTACTGCTGGCAGCCTCGCTCTACCAGCGCTGCTGCTACGCACGCTTCATGCCGCACACCACAGTGGCAGCGCTGCTGCAGGCACACGGGGCGGCCGCCTTTGTCTGTGTGACAGGCGTGCACATGCTTGCCGGCAGGTGCGGTTGCTGTTTGGCTTGGCGCTTGCTGCGGTTTGGCAGGTGCCGGGGGTGGCTGTTGTGGCGTAGCAGCGCTGGTACAGCTGCTGCCCATGACCTGCTTCGGCTGCCCTGGATATGCACACTAGCCACTCCTTGCCTCTGCATGCCCTGCCGTGCCTTTCAGCCCATGCTATCACCCCCCACCCCTTGCTCCTTTGCAGCCACAGCAGCAACGTGTTTCGCTTCTGCTTCATCAGTCTGGTGCACAACACCAGCTTCTTCCAGGCAAGCAGCAGTGCCTGGGCTGCAAGCATGGCAGCGCGTCAGCAGCGGCTGCTGTGTTTCCGCGCTTGTGCATGCCATTGTGTGCCGTGCCTGCGTGCTTGCCTCCAGTGCGTGCTCCGCTGCCTCTCTCCAAACACTGAACAAATTCAGGCCTTCGCGGGCCTGAATGTTTGGCCCACGACGGGCATGCTGATGCGCACGCTGGTCTGGGCGGCCACCGTCTGTGCAGTTAACCCCTCCTGGCACCTTTCGATGCTGCTGCAGGCGCTGGCGGGCCTGAACTCTTGGCCCATGACGGGCATGCGCACGCTGATCTGGGTGCAGTTGGCGTCTGTGGCCATGATGGTGCCGCGCCTGGGGCCGCTCTGCCAGGTGCGCAGAAATATCCAGCTTCGCACTTCCAGGCGGCGCTGGCATGGATTGCCATGGCATGTAGGCGGCTGCTTGACTCGTGCGTCGTACCGCCCCTAAATGCTCTGCAGGCAACGCTGGACACGGATGAAGGCGCTGCCCGCCTGTATGCTGCCGCCAACTGGCTGTTGCGCCAGGCAAGCTGTAGGGGTTTCAATCGCGTCAGCCCTACAGGAGCTGGCCATCGTGGGGCCAATTGGCCAATCAGCCTGCTGACGCAGCAAAGGATGCCCTGCCACCCGGCTGTCACTTCCTCCACTCCCGCCTTGCTGCAGTTGTTCAGCGTGTTTGACGCCGGGCCTTTGGTGGCGCCCGGTACCCGCATGCTGCAAGAGATGGAGTGCTTGCAGGTGGGTATGCCAGGTTCAGGGGACCGCTTGGTGTGGTGCCAAGCTGGTCACCACCTTAGGGCAGCTGTGCTGCCCACCGTCATCTAACCACATGCTGTATCTCTTACCCCATTCTCCGCACCCTGCCTCCTCCTCCCCAGGTCAACATGTGGTCCCTGCTGGTGGGCTGCGCTGTATCCGCCTACATCAGCTGGATGCGGGAACAGCGCGCACTGGAGCGGTTTGCCGAGCAGCTGGGCTCCGCCGGGGAGCGGCAGCTGCGCCGCCTGCGGGTGCAGCACCCGCTATGGAGCCACCACCGGCCGGTGAGTTGTGGCTTGCTGGGGTTGTGGCTTGTTGGGGATGTGCTGCTGCGGGGCTGCGGCCTGCACTGGCTGCTGACATTTGGTGGCAGTTTGCAAGCCCTTTCTTCCTCACACCCGTGCCCCGCCCATCTGCAACCTAGCGGCTCTTCGCCGCCCATCTGCGAATATCGCACCGTATTCTCTCAGCCTGGCTCACCCTGCCCTTGTGCCCTGCTTTGTTGCCGCCCCCCGTGCAGGCCTTGCTCATGGCAGTAGAGCTGTATGCTATGGCTGCCATCCTGTGGGAAAGCATACACACGTTCCTGCCGCCGCTGGTCATGGGGCAAGAGGGAATGTCCCAACTTGCGGCGGCGCGCTTGCAGGGGCGCAGCGCGTTAGGCGGCAGCGGCAGTGGCGGCGGCAGCCGTAGCGGCGGGCCGCTCGAAGCCGCGGCAGCAGCAGCCGCCAGCCTGGCGTCACAGCATGCGGAGCTCTAGCTGCTGCAGGCCCTGTAAAGATGTTGTTACAGACGCAGGCATTGGGGCAGTGAAAGCAGCTGGATGGGTCGCAGGAAGCTGTGCGTGGGAGGGCTGGTTCGCGGGGCGCTGTGCAAGTACTAGTGAGTGCAATGAAGGGCTGGTGCCCAACAGCTGGACTTGGTAGTGTGCTAAGGGTTGGCTCAGCAAGCTGGGGAGAAACTAGTCAGCTGATGCACAGCTGATGACAGCTGCAGGCAGGCAGGCAGGCAAGCCGTCAGGCATGGTATGCAATATTGAGCAGGCTTGGTAGCGGGAGGGGCCTGGCCTCTGGCCATCTCGCCCCGCCCGCTTCCTTAATCCACGCCTCCGGGCGTCCTCTTTCTTTCTTTCTTTCTTTCAATATTGAGCAGGCGCCTGCTTGGGGAGCGGGTGGGTTCGTTCAGGGGAAGGCAGTGCAAGGGCTATCCTGGGCAGCAGCGGTTTGGTGGGATGCTAACGTAACTACTTAGCTTGCGCAGCTTAAAACGGCCAGGCTCAATAGAAGGGGGGATGCGAGGTCCTGGGGTCAGTGGTGCGGCTTTGGTTGCTAGAAGTGCGACGTTGCCTCAGCGCCCATACTCCAGAGTCATCAGAGCTGCCAGCTGGATGGCAATGACCAGCAGGGCGCTGCCTAGCTCGCGGCGAATGACAAGCACGTCCAGGCGCATGTGGCGGGCGGCCAGGAAGCGCCTGTGGCAGTTGGAGCGGTGGGGCGCGGCTGCCAAGCTCAGCTGGCTACTTGCACTGCTGTGTGCAGCGGCATCGAATGTGAGCAAGCAGGGCAGCCCATGGCGTGGACACTGGCCCCTCCTCGCCAATGCCAGCCGCACCTGCGCAAAGCGCGCTCATGTAGATAAACCAGGCAGCAGGGCAGCAGCAGCCCCAGCCCCAGCTGCAGGGCCGGCAGGTAGGTAGTGCACAGCTGCTGCGGGGCAGGCGCCGCAGCAGTGAGAACGCCGCCGCCGCCGCCGCCCATGAGCAGATTGGCAGCCGGACGCACCAAGCGGGTGTGCACGGCATGCACGGCAGCCAGCATGTGCGGGTGGCGGGTGCAGTGCAGCTGGTTGAGCCGGGTGTACAGCATCAGAATCATGAGCTGTCCCTGCATGTTGGATGGATTGGAGGTGCACAGGGGCAGCAGGTGGGCTGCACTGGTGGTCACAGATCACGAGGCAGCGCACGCTCAGGCAGCAGGCAAGGCAATGCACCCTTCACTGCTGCCCCTCGCCTGCAGGAAGTGCCTAAACGGGTTGGTGAGCGGCCCTGCTCCATTGAGCGCCATGACGAGCGCCTGGGAGTGCCACAGCAGCCACAGCAGGTGGCCCAGCGTGGAGCCCAGCGGCACAGCGTGCTCAGCGTGGCCCGCCAGGCTGGCGCCAGCTGCTGCGGCTGTTGCACCGGCCGGCAGCAGCTGGTAGAGCTGGGGGCAGAAGAGCAGCACCATGGCTGCATGCCCCACATTCCAGGCTGTCACCCAGTGGCGGCGCCAGCTGGAGGCAGGGGAGGACAGGGGGAGGCAGGTGGACAGGTGAGCTTCGGACGCAGGTGCCACACTCGGTTGGCATCGCAGGCTGTCGCAGGTCCGGGACACTTCATTGCACTCGAGTCACTCCAGCAAGCGCCAAGAGACAGCCCTACATTTATCCACCTGAGGAAGGCGTCTGGGTCCAGCGCCAGCAGCGCCACCGGCGGCAGCGAGTAGAGCACCGATGCCAGGGCCATGGCGGCGACTAGGCCAGCAGAGGCCTGGGCTGCCGCCGCACGAGCGGTGAAGCCTAGCCAGGCAATCAACCGCAGCAGGGCCCGAATAGCGTCATAGCGGGCGCGGTTGGCGGCATGCTCCTGCGATGGGTTGGTTGGGAGGGGGGCGAGCTAAGCCCGGATGGTTTTGGCTGCACATGCGGTGCGGCAAGCAGCTACCAGCGCTCCAATGGCTCGAGTCCAGCGGATGGCCAGGAATTGCGGCACTTTCCCAGCTGCTGCGCCTTCCCCCGCCCCTCTCACACCTTTTGGAACTGCTCTTCCAGGTCCGGCCGGCCGCCAAAGGCCAGCAGCACACCTTCGCAGATGGAGAGGAAAAGTCCAGGGTGAATGCAACAAGGGCGGCAGCAGTTTCAGCGTGCCGCGGAAAGTGCCGGGGCTGTAGCAGGACGGCAGTCAGCTGCCATACTGCTACAGGGGCAGCGCTCTCGCGGCGAGGCGGGCCGCCGCCCGGCCGACCTCCCTGCGCCTAACTGCACGGCTGCAGGGTGTAGCCACTCACATGACACGACCTTCTCGTCCTGTCCAGGCAGGGCAGGGGCCTCGGACGAGGCAGAGGGGCTGCTGACGAGCGACCTTCTGCTGGGGGAGCGGCTGCTGCTCGCATACATAGCTAGTAGTGCATTGGAGGAGCACTGGGAGGCGTGGACGTTCAAACCAGGCGAGGAAACAGCCTGCAGGCGACAGAGGCATGGGAGTTTCGGAGTTGGGTGAAGCTGCTCTGCATCTGCCGCCTGCCCTTCAAATTCTGCCCCACTGCGCCGCCACTGTGAATGCACTCAAGGACGCCAAACACAGCAGCCGTGTGGTGCTCATCGCTTGCGCTGCTGCTTAATGGCGCAGGGCTGTGCATTCATACTGCGATCTCAAAGCGATGCACGGGCAGGGGGCATGCGAGTGGCGCTCGGAACAGTGCAAGCAGACAGCAGGAACGGTCCTGGGGTGGGGCTGCTTTCCGCATGCTGCTTTCCGCAGCAGCTGCGCCTCCTCTCCGAACACTTGTGCGTTCCAATGAGCCGCCATCAGCATGCGCCGCAATGAGCCGCCATCAGCGGCGGCGCATGGTCGAGGAGAAGATGTGGCTCAGGTGCTGGGCGGCAGCAGAGCCCAAGCTGAAGAGCCAGGGCACGCGAGCGCTGCCGGCGGCGGCGCTGCCAAAGCAGCACTTGATGGGTGGGCCGCTGCCGCCCTCTGCGGTCGCCGCCTCCTCATCTTCATCGGCGTCGTCTGCCACCTTCTTGGGAACCATCGATGCCGGCAGGTCGACCAGAGCGCCCTCTCCCGCAGCAGCGACGGTGATGGCGGCGGCAGCGCCGTCGCGGCTGGGAGGAAGGGCAGGATGAGGCGGGGCAGGTCAGCCGTGAGCGCATAGGCAGCCCAGGCATTAGGCACGGATATGGCTGGCGTCCAGCCCAAGCCTGCAGGGTTTCGCGCAGAAAGCCAGCGTGCTGTGCAGCGCAAGCACCAAATCCCGAGCGAAATCTGGCTGCCCCGCTTGTAACGCCCACCTGAGGCCTGCAATCAGTGCGTCCACCTCCGCCTCCCCACCGGTGTCCAGGCGAGAGCACATGGAGTCCAGCACATCTGCACAGCCGTCCTCGTGGTCGGCCAGCACTGCGCCTAGGGCAAGACGGAGGATTTCAGCGATGGGTGGAGGGGGCAGCGCAGCGGCAGCCTGCATTCCCCTGAAGGCCGGCACAGGATATGTACCCAACTGCAGCTGTTGGCACGCAGCACCATCTGCTCTGCAGAATGCGCCAGCTGGGGGTACCCCGCATCACAGCATTGTGCCGCCATCCCTTCTCACCTCGGTCCACCCAGCACGGCATGCCCGCCCCGCCGGCAGCGCCACCCTGCCCCTTGGCAGGCGCCTCCCAGCCGCCGCCAAAGGAGCAGCAATCGCAGTCCACAGCGGCCGCCGCTGCCGGTGCCTCGCCCCAGCGGGAGCTCAGCTGCACCTTGGCGCTGCTGCTGCTCACACGCTCCTGCGCTTCTGCTGCGCGGGGACTGCCTCCATCTGACTCGGCAGCGGCCGCTGCTGGGCTGCTGGGCTTGAGCAGTAGCGGTGATTTACTCATGCGCAGGGGGCTGCAGCTCTGGCTGGCCTGGCTGCTGTCATCGTCTGAGCGGCTATCGCTGCTGGCAGGGCTGCCCGTCCCCGCCTCATCTGCACTGCCGATGGTGCTGCCGACCGCAGCAGGCCCAGCGCGCACAGCGAGCATGGCGGGGGCGGGTGCCGCCAACGCTAGCATCGCCTTGCAGCCGCCTTCGGCAGCTGGGGCTGCCCCTGCTGGCAGGTCTCCAGACAGCCGTGTGGGCTTGACTTCTCGAGTGGACGGGCAGAGGGTGTGCACCTCACTGCCACAGCTGCGCACCTCCCCGCTGCCGTCCAGAAAGGTGGCAGGCAGGGAGGGCGGGGATGCCAGGGCGGCGGCAGTGGGAGACAGCACGAAAGTGCTGCTGCCCAGGCGGCCGCTCGGGCCAGTGGCAAGTGTCGCCAGCTGAGACGAGCTGCTGTCACCAGAGCTGATTGAGCTGGCACTGATTGAGCTGGCACTGAGCTCGGCTTCCGAGACAGTCACCCCGTTGGGGGACTTGGGTCGACCAGGGCTGGCAGGTTCGGATTGCTTCATCACCCGGGGGGCTGCCACTGCCAGGGGAGCGGTGCTGGAAGGCAGCTGCCTGTTGGTCTGCTGGCTGGCGTCAGCTGCGTTGGGTGCTGCAGCAGCTGCCGCCATGGCAGCGGGTGGAGCGGGCTGCAGCGCCGCCGGCGCTGCAGCCTTGGCAGCTTCACTGGCAGCTGCGGTGCTGGCAGCTGCCTGGCGCTGCTTGGCCAGGGCGGCAAAGGCAGCGGGGGTGAGGCCATCGCTGGTCTTTGTGGTGTGCCAGGCGGCGCGGGCGCCAGCTGGGTCCAGCTCTGGATGTGGAGGAGGATGGCAAAGGCATGCAGTGTGGAAAATGAGCACGCATAGTGGAAGGCAAGTTAGCAGGCATGCAGGCTGCATGGTGTGCAGGCACACGATTGCACTGCGCTCCTGTATGCAGGCTGCAAACTAGCTGGCAGATCAAGCAACCTCAAGCCAGCGAAATTAAGAGGCCGAGCTAGCTCACCGAACAGCGCCTTGAAGAGGGGTCCGGCCCGCGCCGCAGCCGCCAGGTGCAGCGGCGTGAGGGCGGAGGGGCCCGCCGGCGCAGCGATGGGCCAGGTATAACCCTGCCGGCGGCCCCAGGCGGCCAGGACCTGCGAGTGGGAGGCAAGAGCAGTAGGGAGTCATCGGCCAGGTTGAGTGCGCAGCACAGTGCGATGGTAGGCAACGGATGGTAAAAAGGGACTATGGGCAGTCCACATGCAATCAACAGCCTTGCAGGCAGCTGTGCAATGCTCTCGATTAACCAACCTAAGCACCCGAGTCACCTGCAGCAGCTGCATGCTGCGGCTTGCGGTGGCCAGGTGCAGCAGCGGAGAGCCGGGCGGGCACAGCGCATCGATGGCACGCACAGCGTCGGCGGCCGAGCTGCAGGGGGGCAGACCCGAGTGGCTGCCAGGGGTAAGCGAGTTCCTGCCTGATGTGTGAATCAGATGGGCTTCCTAGCACAGTGCGCCACAAGCGCCACTAAGGCAAGCATGCAAGCAAGCAAGCAATCCAACAGACCTGCCGCATCACATGCCTCACCTGCCATCCGCAGTGATGGACGGCAGCAGCAGGGCAGCGACCCCCGG
Source organism: Chlorella sp. CH2018 (assembly GCA_009928355.1). Taxonomy (NCBI): domain Eukaryota; kingdom Viridiplantae; phylum Chlorophyta; class Trebouxiophyceae; order Chlorellales; family Chlorellaceae; genus Chlorella; species Chlorella sp. CH2018. The sequence continues at coordinate 11,353 of VIYQ01003497.1, read as the reverse complement.
CCAGCCGCGGCTGGCGGCTGCTGCCACACCGGCACGAGCAGCCCTGGCAGCCAGGTCAGCCAGCGGCGCGGCAGTGGTGGTAGCGCCATCGCTGTCTGCCTCCCCTTCTGCCTCCTCATCGCTGAAAGCGCTGCCATCCGCAGCCTCGCCACTGCCGCTGCCGGGGGCCTGGGCGGCCTGCAGCTGGCGGTGGCGCAGCACAAGGGCGATGCTACGGAGGAAGGCATCCACATCTGTGAAGCCTGCGGGTGAAAATGAAGATGGTGGGGAGGCCGGGTGGTGGGTGGGGCGTGATGGGAGTGATGCACAAATGGGCAACGCCCTGGATCATCGCCCCCGGCGGAGTCAGCAAGAAGACCGAGGCATGCCTAGGGATGCTGAGGGAAGGCGGCATTGGCGGGGCAGCCCGCCAGCCTGCCGTCCGCTTTCGGCCCGAACTACCTGCAGAGTTCACTTCCAGTTGGCGCAGCTCAGCCACCGCCTGCTCGTCCTGCAGAGCCAGCAGGGTGCGGCTGCAGCCCAGCAGGCCGCCGCGCTGCAGGAGAGGTGGGTGGGTGAGAGTGATAGGGTGGGTTGGAGGGAGGGTGATAGTGAGCGCTCAAGCTTCACAGCCCCTGATAGCCCACTGCCCCTCCCTGCCTGCCACGCCGCCGACCTGGTGCGGCTGAAACCCAAATCATCTGCCACCCCATCAGCCCCTCATCAGCCCTTCACCACCCATCAGCCCCCCTCACAACCCTTCACCTCACCTGAGCCTCCACAGTGTAGAGGCCCTCGCGAACCTCCGGCAGCCTGTGTCAGGCAAGGGTGGGAAGAGCCGCCAGCTTTCAGGTGCCTGGTCGTGCAGTCAGCAACCGTGCGCTTGGCCTCGACGCAACCTGGCGCAGCGTTCTACACCACACACACCGGCCCCTGTTCGATTCACTCCAAGCAGCTGCACACCTGATCTCCAGCCACTCGTCCTCCTGGGCAAATACGCTGCTGCCGCCCGCTATGCCCGCTGTGGTCGCCGTGCGGCACGGCGTGCCCAGCGGGCCGCTGGTGGCCAGAATCTCAACAAGCGGGTAGGTGCCGCCGCTGCGCACCAGCAGGCGGCAGTGCTCGCCCAGCAGGGCGCTGCCCCGCACAAGAATGTGCTCGCCACTCGGGTGCTGCTGGCCGCCAGGGTGCTGGCAAGCGGCATGTGTGCCAGCGCTGTCACTGGGGGCAGCAGCGCCGGTGGGGCACTCCTCACCGTCGGTGGGGTTGCTGCGGCTGCCGCTGGCGCGCAGCACCAGGGGGCGGATGCTTGTGATGCGGGGCAGCACGCCCTCACAGGCCGAGAGCTGCAGGGGGTGGGAGGTTAGTTTGGGGTGGCGGTTTGGCGGGCTGCTTAGGCAGGCAGGGAAACTGCATGCGAGTGTGCGTCCCCTCTGAGCATTGTTCGGACAAGGAGCCATCACTGCAGGCAGTCCGGCAGGCAGGCAGGCAGCAGGAGCTCACTTTGAGTACGCGCTGCACGCTGCCGTCTGCCACCACCGCCAGCTCCTCTCCCAGTTGGACCTGCACAGCAGGCAGAGCAGCAGCAAGCACAGCGTTGTTAGCACTGGCAATAACCAGCTGTCTTGCACACAGAAATGCGGCGACCGCCGCCGCAGGGCATATGTGATGCCACGCGCATGGCGGCAAGCATGACTGCGTGGGCTTCCAGGCTCAATCAAATCTGATCTAACGAGCTTGTTGTCGCAGGGCAGGCAGTTTCCAACGCCCAATCGGCCGAAGGCTCACCAGAACAGGTGCGCGGCGCAGCAGGCGGCCTAGCCCGGTGGTCGTCTGCAGCAGGTGCTGCACCGCGCCCGCCACACCCATGCTGCGCAGCGCCGCCAGCTGCTGCTCGTCCTGCGGCGGACAGGGCACCCGATGCAGAGAGGCAGTGAACTTGCGACATACCGCACTCACTATGCTTGCTGGGGACATGGTTGCTTAAAGGCCACAAGCTGCCTGCCCCCTCACCTGCAGCAGCGCCTCCAGTGTGAGGTGGGTGCAGCCGGGGCGCAGGTAGCCCTCGAGCAAGGGCGAACCCAGCAGGCTTTGTAGCTCCTGCGGCAGGTGCGTTGGGGCAGCAGTGTGAGTTGCTGCTGAGCGGGTTCATGGTGTTGGGGAGCAAGCAGCATCTGAAATAAGATAATATGGACAGGCACGCGTGTGCCACGCAGTGCACCCAGTGGGGCGCCGTCGCTTGCAGAATCTATGAATGGGGCATCAAAGCCCGGCGATGCAGGCAGCTGTGCCCACACCTGGCGCAGCTCGGGCGGCAGCGCTTCAGGGGTCACACCAAACAGCTTGAGGGACAGCTGAACATGAGGCGGCTGCACAAGGGAAGCAAGGGAGCCGGCAGTTTGCTGTTGACGCTGATGTGCTGGCTCGCTGGCACACCTGGGGCAGCAACTAGTGAGGTGTTGCAAACTGCAGGCCGGAGCACTGCCCAACACCTGCCATGCAATGAAGCAACGCCCACCCACTGCCCCCGTCTCCTCGCCTGCATCTCTGGCTGCTGGAACAGAGGCATCATGCCTGGCGGCTGCTGGCCCATGATGGCAAAGGCCTGCTCCAAAGAGACCGGCGGCGGCAGCGTCATGGGCGGCAGCGGCGGCACCGCGCCACCAAACTGTGGCGGCAGCGGCAGCGGCGGCGCGGCGGCGCCAAACTGCTGCGGCAGCAGCTGCTGCCCTGGGGCTGCTGCGCCCAGCGGCGGCGGCTGCATCTGCAGCGGGGAGGCCTGCAGGCCGCTGATACCCAGAGCGTGAGCAGGGAAGGGCGGCAGGGCGGGCATTGCCACGCTGGGCCCGGGGGCCTCAAATGCGGGCTCAGCCTTGACGGCTGCGCTGGGGGCCTGCGTCACTCCACCAGAGGCGGCCGTGGTCGCCAGGCTGTCATCCGCTGGCATGAGCGGAACCATGGGGAATCCAGCAAGCGCCGGCAGCGGCAGCGCACCCTGCTGCTGCTGCTGCTGCTGCTGCTGGGCCAGCTGCATTTGTGCTGCTAAGCCGCCGGGCGGGGCGGTCTCTGTTGGGGCCAGCAGCACGTCTGCCAGCCAGGCATTGCTGGAGTTGGGCGGCTTGCTCCCCAGCAGGTCTGCAATCAGGGAGTCAAACTCTGTGCCAGCCACTGCCCGCCCAGCCCCTGCGCCCGCCGCAGGCTGGCGCTGCTGCAGCTGCGCTGCCACACCGGCCGGCACTGTGGGAGGGGGCTGCAGCCGCTTGCCGCCGGCTGCGCTGGCGGGCGAGCCAGACAGGCCTGGCAGCACTGGGGAGGCCAGCATGGGAACTTCCAGACCCAGCAGCCCGCCCGCTCCTGCCGCAGGCGAGGGCAGAACCAGCGGCTGCTGCAGCTGGGCCGCTACTGGCGGGGAGCCCTGCGGGGCCTGCGGGTGAACAGCCAGGCCGGACAGCAGCTCATCAAGCTCCATGGGCACCTGCTGCTGCCCATCGCCCGCTGCCGCCGCTGCCGCCGCTGCCGCATCGGCTGGTGCCGCAGCCGCGGGGCCGGCTGCACCAGCAGTGGCCTCGCCGCCAGCAGCTGGCGCCAGGTCAAGAGCGCGAGCCACTTCTGGTGGCAGCGGCTGCCCGGCCACAGGCTGCTGCTGCTGCTGCTGCTGCTGCTGCTCATCTGTCTGCATCGGCTGCTCCTGCTCCAGCAGCTGCTCTGGAGGGGCCTCTGATGCTGCCCCTGGGGTGGCCGCCCGTGCCCGCTTGGCCTTGGGCTTGCGAGCGGTGGCGGCAGCGCCAGAGCGCACAGAGGTGGTGGTGGTGGCAGTACCGCCGCCCGCTGCGCGCGCCTTGGTCAGGTTGCGCCGTCGGCTGTTGTGCCGCTCCAGCTGCGCGTGAGGAGGGCGTTGGGGAGGGTGCTTGCAAGCTCTGGCAACTAGTCGGCACGAATGGTCCATGCATTGCAGGCTTCACAGTGCACGCAATCCTGCACTTGCTCCAGACTACCAAAGGGTTAAGCACCCACCTTGCGGCGGCAGGTGCGCTTCGACTCATCAAAGTCCTCGATGGGCTGGAAGCGGCCGCACTACAAGGAGAGGCGGTTGGGGGACATGCGGGTCAATGCCTGCAAACGGCCGGGCAACTGCACCTCGAGCTCCCACTCGCAGACAGAAGCGCAGCACCCACCACCCACCCATCCATCCACCCAACCCACCCAGCCCGCCCACCTGCTGGCAGAAGCGCAGCACGCGCCCATCCTTCACGATGCCGGGCATCACGCAGTGGGTGGGGCAGATCTTGTAGCGCTGCATACAGGAGTACAGAGGCAATGCATCACCAATGACCGTGGGGGGTGCAAAGGGCGGGCACGGGGAGGGGATCGGAACGGTGGGGTGTGAGTCAGATCGCTGCGGGCGGGGGCGCAGTGTGGGAACACACCGTCGCAATCCGGCAGCAACCCAATCTGCCACTAGGGCTGGCTTGCCCCGCAAGCCATAACACTTAAGTTTGCAGGTGCAAGCCATAGCACTTACGTTGCCCGCGTTCACTACTTCCCCACTCACCGCATAGTAATCCTTCAGCCCAGACACGCCCTCGTGGCACACTTGGCAGAAGGCCGGCTTGCCGCCTGCAGGCAGCTGGGCAGGTGGGTGCGTGGCGTTGGAGGGCGGGCATAGACGACGGGAGCGGCATTGTGGCAGGGAAGGCAGGCCGCAGTGCAAGCATACCTGTGGGCGGTGAGGGCGGCGGCGGCGGCGACTCCGGCCACTCCGGCAGCGGCTGGCTGGAAGCCAGCGCAGCGGCCAGCGCGCTGCCCGCTTGGTCGGCGTGCGCCGAGGCAGCTGGGGCATCCGCTGCGCCGGCGACGGCGGCAGCGGCCGAGGCGGGGCCGGAGGCTGAGCCGCGTGTTCGCCCGCTGCTATTCTCGTCGCCGCCGGCGGCAGCTGGCGGCAGCTGTGGCAGCACGGGCGGGGCGCCACCGAGCGCGGCTGTCAGGGCACTGGGGTCCCAGACGTACTGCTCCAGCGTCCAAGGCACGTGCAGCTGCGCCTGCGGCGGCAGCATCAGGCCCGGCACCGGCGGCAGCTGGGGCAGCGTCGGCGCCGCCGCTGCCGTCGCCGACGCGATGTTACTGTCCAGCTGGGGCTCCTGCTGGCCTGCAGCGGTGGAGAGGAGGTAGTGGGCGGGTCAGAGGAGGTCAGGGTGCTTCGCCCAGCGGGCTATGGCGTTTTCTGCAGCCTCCTGCTCCCACTCCCTCACCCTGCATCACGGCAGGCAGCCTGCAGCTGCTGGGCACAGGCTGCGGGTCCGAGGTGGGAGGGTCGAGCTAGGCAGGAGGTGTTGTGAAAGGCTGCAGCGGCCCTGCGCCTTAGGCGATCTGCCACGCTCAGAGTGCAGGAGAGCTGGGGCAGAAGGCTGCAACGAGGCCAAAGAATAGGCGACGGCAGCGACACAACGAGGCCTGTTGTGGCAGCGTCCCGCCAGTCGCGCAACAGCCACCGCCTGGCGCTGGGATTGCATTTGACAGTTTGCATTGTTCAAAGGCAGTTCCCAGTTAAGATATTGAAGGCTGGACGTCGTTGGGCGCATATCTGAATGAAAAGTCACGAGGAAGGAGCGTTGAGCTAGTGTGCAAGCTCTCCGCAGCTCGGCAGTCGCTGGCCCCGCCGCCGCCGTCTCCCTTCCAGCCATCAGCTTCAGTAGCGTGCATACAGCAGGGCAGCCTCGCTTTCCAGTGCAGCCTCGCCAAACTGCTCCCACTCGGAGCGGCGAACCGCCAGGAAGGAGTGCAGCAAGGCCTCGGTGCCCAGCGCCGCCGCCAGCGCCCCTCGGAACTCTGCAAACCGGGGTGCTCGGCCGTGTTTGTTTGTAATCTGCCCTTAGTTGTTCTCCACACGCACGCTGGTTTGATCCCTTCCCGCTACCAACAGCTCACCATCGTCCACTTCAAAGGCTGCGATGGCCTCTCCAAGGCTGGCGGGCAGGCGGGCGATGCCTGCTGCGGACCGCTGCTCCTCTGTGAGGGTGCCAGGGTCCAGGCCACAGGCGGGCGGCAGGCGCAGCTGCTGCCGCACACCCAGCAGCCCCGCCACTGCAGAGCAGGGGCGCAATAGAAAAGAGCTGCGAGTCAACTGCTGCGTGCAGCGTGGCAGGAGAGTCGCGCATGGGTTGAGCGGGCGGCATGCACAGAAGGCGGGCAGGCACCCAATGTGGAACAACCCGCACAAACTGCTGCTTGCCGTGCACCCCAAACCCGCCCGTCTCCCTGCCAACATGCTGCACCCACCCTCCGCCCCAGCACCCACCAATTAGTGCAGCAGCAGCTAGGTGCGGGTTGGCGGTGCCATCAGAAGTCTTCAGCTCACAATTGGCTGCCGCCGGGTTGCCAGGGGTGGAGCACAGCCGCAGCGGCGCCTCGCGGTTCTGGGGGCCAAAGCACTGCAGGACGCCGGGCGGGGCAGCAGCAGAAAGTGAGTGCTGTGCTGCGTGCGGCATTAGTACTCGAGGCAGGCGGATTGCAGCCTCGGAGAGGCAGGCCGCTCTTGTCTGCCGCCTTGCAAAGGCAGCTGACCCACCCTACCGATCCACCCAACCGCTCCCACCCTGTCCCACCTGGTACGCGCCCGTCCAGCAGTGCGGTGCCAGCCGGCGGTAAGAGTTGGGTGCAGGCGTGGTGAACACCATGAGAGCCGGCAGGTGCGTCAACACGCCCGCCAGGAAGGCTTCTCCATCCGGCGCCAGCCCCAGCACCGCCGGCGCCCCTTCGCCAGGCGGCGGTGCTGCTGCGCCCGCCGCAGCAGGGGCAGAGGCTGCCTCGTGGGCCAGCAGGTTGGTGTCTCCTCGCCACACTGAGAAGTGGCAGTGCCGCCCGCTGGCGGCCTCTTCAGGGAACAGCTTTGGAAGGAAGGAGGCCACCAGCTCGTGCTTAGCTGCCACAGCAGAAACCGCTTCCAGCGCAAACAGCAGGTTGTCGGCTGCTTGCAGTGCAGGCGCGTGGGCGAGCGCCAGCTCAAACTGGCCGGGGCCTGGGGGGAAGGGAGGGAGGGCAGGATGAGAATGAGGGAGGGAGTTGCATGCTGCGGTCGGATTCAGGGTGAATGAGCGGCAGAGGGAACGACTGGCCGACTTGCGCGCAGGTTGGCTGGCCGCGGTATCTTGCAGCTGCACAGTACCATGCAGCCCTGGTCTTCAACTCAAGCTGAAGCATCTGCAAACAGATGGACTGTGCCCACCTGACTCGCAGTGCAGCTGCTCCACCTTGCTGCCCAGCGCCGCCAGCGTGGCGCACATCTCGCCCAGCACTGCACAGCACGGCGTGCCAAACAGATGCAGCTAGCTTGCTGGCACACGTGCAGGCTGAGCAGCGACAGGAAAACCCGCGGCAGACGGGCAACACATACAGCCAGGCGCAGCTCCTGCCTGCCGTGTGGCACCCACCCGTCGCAGCGCCCTCAAAGCCGCCCGCTCCAGAGTAGTTGTGGCTGTCAAAGGGCAGCGGCAGCACGGGCGGCCGCGCGATGCTGCCACCCGGCGGCCGCCCCAGCGCGGCCTCTGCTGCCATGGCTGCCTGCTTGTCCAGCAGCTGCTGCCGGTCAGGCTTGTGCAGTAGGTAAAACTCCAGCTCTGTGGGGAGGCATGAATGGCAACAGGCAGCAAGCTGTTGTGGTGGGACGCGTGGCGGCCAGCACCAGCAAGGAGGGCATTGGACGACTCCAACAGACCACGAGGACTGAAAGCGAAGAGTAGCTGCCATGCAACCACAGCCAGAGCCAAACCAGTGCCATGCGGCCTCTCACCATATCCCAGCTGGATGGTCAGGCCATGCTGCTCCTCCGCCTGCGCCAGCACGCGCTTCAGGGCTGCGCAGTGACAATGAGAGCAGCTCAACCAGACGGAGCACAAACGGTGGGCAGGGAGCAGCATGGACGAGCGCAGGAGGGTACACTGCCTAGAAGCCACGCCAGGCGCGCGCCATGTGCAGCAGCCGCACACAGCACAGCAGCGCAGAGCCGCATGCCACCGCACAAGGGCTCATTCACATCCACGCATGGAGCAGCCAAGGGCACTCACCGGAGCGGGGGCAGAACTCCCAGGGCTGCCCCGGCAAGTAGGACAGCGTGGCCAGCGAGGTGGCATGGCTGGGCATCCAGGGCAGCGTGCGGGTGGCTGCAGAAAGGGGCGAGTTGGGAGGGAAACAGGCAGGTTGGGGGCCTAGGCCCCGGCAGGCGGCATGCAGTGAACGGTGCACGGCATGCGGCGTGTGCGCCAGGCATGCACGCCAAGCTGCACTTGCAAAGGCCAGCAGTGCGGCTTCAGACCATGCGCCCGCGACACAAAATTTGTATCCACGAAACAGCATTCCACTGAGCCGCCCACCTGACACATCTGGCACAAGCCGCATCTCCCCCACAGGCGAAGCAGCGGGGTCGGCGATGCAGCAGTCGCCCCAGGCGGGCAGCCAGAAGGAGGCCCATGCGTAGCCCAGGCCGTGCTGCGACACAGCCTCCAGCTTGCTGCGGGGGATCACCCTGCATGATGTGGAGCGCACGCAGTGGGCAAGGGAGCTGATGAGGGAAGGCCAGCTTGCGAGGCTGCTGTGGAGCGGCGGCGACGGGAGGGCACAAAAGCTGAGCGGCGGCGCGCTGCAGCTCACTACCTGCACCGCCGCATGCCGGAGGCATCGCAGAACAGCAGCCGGACGTACTGCACTGCAGGCAGGGGGCGGGCGGGACGGGGCAGCAGCGGTGAGGCTCAGTGCGAGGCTTGCAAGCCCGTGGATCTCAAGCGGCTGGACTCTGGACTGTGTGGCGAGCTTTGCGCCAGGGATAGCCGCACAAGCACGTGAGACGGGAAGCCCTCGCACCGGAGGGCCGCAGAACGTCGCTCCAGTCGGTCGCCATCGTGTCGCTGTGATGTGTACTGCGGGACGAAAGCTACGAAAGCCTTGATGCCGCTGGTCGCAAGCCCATGTTGATGCGGTGGCAGGTGCCGACCGCCACACACTGGCAAACACGTGGGATTCGTCGATTGCTGCACTCACAAAATACTAAACGCGTGACTGAGCAGGCAAGCTGTAACAGGTGCATTTGCAACAGCAGCAAAGTAGCTGTCATATTATGGCTGTGGGCCCGCCGGTCCGCCACCCGCAGCCACCCGCTCTGCCTGCAGACGCCGGCACTCCGCCTTGTGCGCCCGCCAGTGCGCCCGGCTGCACTCTGGGCTGCAGTACCGCACCGCACCGCAGCCGCCGCAGCGCTTGAGGCCGCGTGTGGCGCTGCAGCGGGGGGCGGCGCAGATGCGCGGCGGGCGAGTTGAGGTAGGCGCGGCTGCTGGGTCTGCGCTGCCTGGCTGCGGCACAGCGCCTGCACTGCCTGGTCCCTCCTCCTGCGCTGTCACCGTCTGTGGCTCGTTCGCAACCTGGCCGGCCGCAGTGCTGCATCCCGGGGCAGAGCGCAAGGGGCATGAGGATGCCGGTTTCGGGTCACAACTGCCAATCAGGGATACAGCAGGCATGCCACATGGCCCAAGCTCGTCACAAGTCAACTGGTCCACCGTCTATGGGTTGCTTGCCTTGCTGAAGGATTGGACAGCGCGTGCAGCATGTCAGCCGCCAACTCCACTGCCAGCGCGGCCTCTGCATCCTGGCTGTGTGCTGAGATGTAGGCCTCCAGTGCTGGCTGTGCCCCCGCTGCCGCAGCTGCCTGCCAATCCCAGCCGCCGCTTTGATTGGACATGTGGGACAGCAAGCAAACTGCTGCAAGCTGGTCATCGCCATCGCCATGCTGCAGAATGCGCACCACAGCTGGGGCGCAGCCAACAAGCTGTTGCTCAGTCGTTGGCCTGTGCAGGCTCAGCTCATACAGCGCATGCACGGCTGCACTGCTCAATTCTTCATTTTCGCTGCTAGCCAGCAGCTGAGCAAGGGCCGGCACAGCTCCTGCTGCCTCTGCTGCCTGCTGACCCTCGGGGCAATGCCTCGTCAGGGCCTGCAGGCCCCAGGCGCCAAGCCGCTGAGCTGGCAACTGACCGCTCGCCAGCAGCGGCACCAGCGCTGCTGCTGCACCCGCCGCAACAAAGGCGCGCTGAATGGCAGGACCGGCCTTGCACATTTCGTCCAGGACAACAGCCACTGCTTTTCTTGCCTTCCAGGCCGGGCTCTCCCGCAGGCAGCGGACCAGTGTCGGCACACCGCCGGCTGCCATGATGGCAGCTGCGGCACCCGTGCCGTGTGCAGCAAAGCTGCCAAGAGCGCCAGCAGCTGCCTGCTGTGCCTCCGGCAGGCCGCTGTCCAGCAGGGCCAGCAGGGATGGGACGCTGCCTGCCACTGCCGCCGCTATTTCCTGCTCCAGCGCAGCCAGCTGGTGGTCTTCTTCCGCATTGCACCAGCCAGCAATAAGCGCCCGTGCAGCTGCGCCTTGCACAGTCTGGTTGCTTGTGCTGCTGAGCAGACGCACCAAAGCGGCATAAGCCCCTGCAGCTAGCATTGCCTCCATCCGTGCCGCGGCGGGCCCCGCCACATTGCTGAGCGCCTCGGCCGCCTGCGCCTGCTCCAGCCGGCGGGGCGAGCGCAGGCTGCGCACCAGCGCTGGAATGTCGCTGGCATTGGTCATGCTGCTGGCTGGGAGGCAGGAGGGGTGTGAGGTGGCTATAGCTGCAAAGCAGGAGGCAGAGGGAAGCCGGTGAGGCGGTGGCACGGCGGCTGGAGACGGTGGTGGCGGTGGCGGCGGCGGCCGGCCAGCGGGCAGCGGCCTGGCGCCCCGGCAGCGCCCCAACCGTCAAGCCCCGTCACCTGGCGCCTGTCCAAGGGCCAACAGCACTGGGTGGGTGGGCTTGCGGCAGCAGGGCAGGCCGGCTGCTCAGGGAGTTGCTGGGAGCGCCAGGCTGCTGCTGGAGGCTGCTGAGCAAGTGTGGACTAAAACGAGAGACACGCAAGGCGAATGGGGCGAAACAGTTGGCACCGGCCTGTCGCCGCCCCATGCCGCCAGCCTGCATGACGCGCGTCAGCCGAGCTGCCAGGTTCCCAGGCGCAGCAGCAGTTTTCCTGCATGATGGGTGGTGCCCAGGCATGCGCTGCTGCTGCCTGGACGTGACCTGTCATGTGACTGTGCTTCATGTCCGCCACAGTGTGCTCGGCACCACGGCTCATGCGCCTTTCAGTCACCGTACAAGGGCAGGCAACTTGACGATGGTTGCGCTAAAATGCAGGCAACGCTTGAAGCTCCAACACAACAGGAGGAGGGGAACTTGGCACGCACACAGTTCAAGTGGTGCAACCCCATGCCGCACCACAGCCGCTCATGGCTGCGCAGGCGCCTCTCCGGCCCCCGCTGCCCGCTCCGCCTGCAGACGCCGGCACTCCGCCTTGTGCGCCCGCCAGTGCGCCC
>VIYQ01003487.1:0-17375 GCA_009928355.1 Chlorella sp. CH2018 | reverse complement strand
AATGGGGAGGGAGGCATGGGAATGGGGAGGGAGGCATGGGAATGGGAAGGGAGGCTTGGGAACCATCAGGAGCCATGGCGCAGGGCTTGGAGTGCACAGTACATGCAGCCGGCTGCCAACTGCGTGCGCCTTGCCAGGCATGCACCTCTGGAGATGCTGCCCAACCCTGCCACCCTGCCACAACGCACCTGCGCCGCTCCACAATCAGGCCATAAATCGCCCGGTCCAGCCGCTGCACCGCCGCATTGAACTGCAGGTTGTCAGGCGTGGGCACAAACTGCGAGCAGAAGAGGAGCGGGGTGGGTCACACAGAGTGTGGGTGCAATCAGATACAGACGGGTTCGACTGGCGAGCGGACACCGAAAGAGAAGCAGGGAGCGCTGCGGGTGCCCGGCCATCCTTTCACAGCGGTGTGCCCCTTGCCGTTGCAGCAGTGCATCTCCGCATTGCAGGACATTGATCGACATGTGCAAGCGCCACTTGCCTCTGGGATGACCATGGCTGTGGCGCCCCGCTGGGCGAAGAAGCGGAAGGCCGCCTGGATGGAGTCTGCAGAGCAAGCGTGGGTGTATTGCTGGAGAGTCAGGGCACATGTGCCAAGCATGCTGCTGCACTGTCGCTGGCCGTGGCGCGCTCTCCCTAATCTACCCATGCATGCCCACCTGTGATCTCTCGCCCCGCGCTCTCGTCCCCCGCCGCCAGCCGGGCTCCAAACAGCGCCTCCAGGGTGACAAGCAGCGTGAGGCGGTTGAACTCGGCATACACGTCCCGCACGACACCGTCCCGCCAGCGCCGCAGGACCATGTCGTCGGCGCAGCGCAGCATGGCCTGGGGTTGAAGAGGGAGGCAGCACGGCGGCAGCGGGGGAGTGTCAGGCTTTAGAGTTTACTGGTGAGAAGGTAGCATGCAGCAGCTGTGCACGCCTCTCTCCCTTGACACGAAACAACCAGCTGGGGGAATGCAACCAGCACCCACACAGGCCCCATCACATCCTCACCCGCCCATACTTGTCGATTGCTGCGCGCCTGAAGGCTGGGTTGGCCAGCCGGCGCTGCCGCTTCCACACCTCCCCATCACTGCACGAGTAGTATCAAGCAAGGGCCGTACAGTAAGTAGACAAGTGAGCAATCGGCAGGGGAGCACGGCGCACACGCACAGTTGGCTGGTGGGGCGACTGCCACAGCTACCGCCGCTTGCAGCGAGATGCGCCAACATGAGTGGCGCCCGACAGCTGAGCCACCATCAGCACAAAGGCAGTCGAGCCCCCAACCAGCCTGCCACACCACCCACCTGGTCAGCAAGCCGTTGCCGGTGAGGGAGCTGCCCGGGAAGAAGGCGGTGCCGTCTTTCACAAACACAGGCTGCCCCGGGTCGATGAGAACGGCACGTGCCGCCTCTGGCTCTGCAGCACGGCGTACGGCGCAAGGGAAGGGGCTGTGGGTGCAGGTTGCATGGGGGCAGCAACTGCTTGGCTGCCCGCCCGCTCGCTGCAAAGCGAGGCGCAGGCACGAGATCACCACTGGTGCCCCTTCTTCTGCACCATTCCAGCCCACGGCAGCGAACAAGTACAACAGCTCACCTGCCACCAGCACCGCTCCCTCCCCGCCCACAGTAGCAGACACTGGCCTTGCAGACAAATGCTGCCGTACACAGCGACTGCTATAGCAAACACCGGCCTTGCAGACCACTGCTGCTGTACAAAGCAACTGCTACAGCAACCACACGGAAACACAATGGCACCGGCACCCTTCCGCACCTGCCACCAGCACCACTCGCTCCCCGCCCAGCAGCAGCCCCACCAGGGTGCCGTGCTGCTGGCGCAGCTCCTGCAGGAAGGGCAGCGGCGCCTGCAGCATGCGCACCGCTGCGTCTCCCGGCGGGCCTGCAGGCGGCAGGGAGGCGGAAGAGCGGGTTGAGAAGCAGGCCTTGTGCAGGGTAGGGATGCAGGTTGCTGGTGGGTGCTGAAAGCAGCTGCTCGCCCTCGCCGCGTAAAACACATGGCTGGCTTGGAAGGGAAGGTCAGGGAACAGCTGAGCCGGCAGCAGTGCAACTCTCTCTTACCGGGAGGGAAGCCGGGCGGGGGCGGCTCCAGCTGCCGCCGCACCCTGGCTGCCGTGGTGTCGACCGCCTGCCTCAGCAGCTCCAAATTGCGAGCCAGGCCGCTGATCGCTGCAGCGGGGCTGTCGGAGCTGCTGCTGCTGCTGCTGCTGCTGCTGCTGCTGCTGCTGCTGGGCGGGGCAGGCTGGGCAGCCGGCGTGGCCCGTGCAGCGGCGGCGCGCTCCAAGCTGCTGTCGCTGGCAGACTGACGGCCAACGCCAGCTTCGTCTGCGGCCAGCTGCTGGGCTGGTGCCTGGAGAGCATCAGCAGGCAGGGCATCCTCAGCCCGGACGTCAAGGTCAGCAGAGAGGGGCGTCGTCTGCACCGTCCTCGCTGCCGCCGCCCCCGCCTGTCGCCGCCGGCGAGGCCGCGCGCCGTGCGATGGGCGCGCGGCGGGCCCAGCAGCGACCCACACGCGTGAACTGCACGCCTGCATCGCGCTGCGGGCCGGGGCTGCGGGAGTGCTCGCGGCCTCAGAAACCTCGCACGCTCGGCCGGCCTGGACCCCTGTTCATGCCACTGAAGTGTTTCTGAAGAGTACTACAAACGGATGCGAGGGGCTGAAGGGCGATATGGACGGCTAGATGAGATGGCGGCGGCGGTGGCGGTGCCGGGCGGCACTTGGCGCCCCCTTGCCCGCGAGCGGCAGCACAGTTTGCCAGCTGCAGGGCACGCACCGCACGCGGCAGCTACTCAGGCCGTTCCATTGGCTCCTTCATCATTGCTCTGGGCCTTGCCGTTGCTGGTCGCGCCGCGCCCCATCGCCGCCCACGCCGCCCCGCTGTGCTCATCTGCGGTCGCCACCCACACGTGCGCGCCTGCATGGGCGGCAGGATGGCAGGGGCTGTGAGGGGAGCTGCTGCAGGACTCCACCGAAGCGCAACCCAATGAGTGCGAGATCTACCTGCCAAGAAGCCCGCTCTAGCACACCACCCAAGACAGCAAAGAGAGAAGCAGTGCCGCCGCGGCAGTGGGCCCGCCCACCTGTGTCCACAAAGTGCTTGAACACGCGGATCAGCCCTGCCTCGTTGAACTGGAACATGTAGGCGCCCTCCATGCGGGCCAGCTTGCCTGCAGGCAGGGAGGCATTCAGGTGTGGTGCAGCTTGTGCCGGTGTGCAAGTGGCACCGGGACGACGGCAGCAGTGGGCTGGGGCTGGGCATGCCTCGGCAGGCGGCGTTGAAGGCAGCGGCGGCGGCAGCGGCAGTCAGCGGCGGCGTCACTATCCGAAGGAACCATTCCCCCACCTGTGGCCTTGCAAGCAATCAGGGTGTCGCTGGTGGTGAACACAGTGCTGCCCTGCGCCACAATCTGCACAACCATGTGGCAGGTCACCGCTGGAGCCAGCCAGTGCACGCCTAGCGGAGGCAACAGAACGGCTTCGTTTCGCACCAACTCCTCTGCCGTCCACGCGTGTCAACCACTGACTGATCCCTTGCCTGCTTGGGCTTGAAGCCAGGGCCGGATGCCAACGCCTTGCCGTCCAGCAGGGCCAGAAAGATGCCGTGGTTGCGCAGCACGGCCTCCCGCCCGTGCACAGCTCGCAACCAGGGCACATCCGCCTGCCGTGTGGAAGCAGGCATGGCGCGCCATTTTGCGAAACATACAGTGCAGGATAAGCCTGAAGCATCCCAGTTGGTTGGGAGGGGAGCTGCGGCGGCAGCCTGGGCGGCCTTGGAGCGGCGGCGGCGGCGGCGGCGGCGGCGGCGGCGGAGCTGGCACACCTTCTGGGCGCTGGTGGGCATCTCGAAGCAGTCCCACTCCACGTCTTCCGCTAGCAGCGCGGCCAGGGCATCGCCGTCGCCTCGGCTGATGGCGGCGTAGAAGGCGTGCACGGCAGCCACACACTGGCTGCCGCTGGCGGCGCCGCAGCTGCCGCCCTCCGCCGGGCCTGTGCTGGCGCTTCTGAGTGCAGCAGCCATGCTCCAAGCAGTGTCCCAGGTGAGCGAGGAGGCAGGCAGCAATGCAGAATACCAGCAGTGCGAGCCACAGGTGGTGACTGGGGTCCCTCGGGCAGCCACGCACTGTTGCACAGCGCGCTCAGCACGCTCTCTTCAGACCACATGCGGCAGTTTGCTCAAACATATTTACAAAAGGCGCAACATTCCAAACTTTTTCGGCTCTATACACCATCTGGAGCACTGGGAAAAAATCGCAGACAGTCGGGGGCCCACTAGTTGGCGGCACCAGAACACACGCATCACACGCATCCAGCCGGGGTCAGCTGAGCGCTCGAGTGCCACGCAGAAGGGCTGCATGCAAGTTACTGTGGCTGTGGACGTGTAGGGAAGGGTTGGAGCGCTGTGCCTGCATGAACGCGTCCAGAATGGCAGCTGGCGCTGGCTTGTTGTCCAGGCATGTGCACAGGCGGCGCAGGCTGGGGCAGCGGGCGGCCCAGCGAACAGCCTCCACTGCAGGCTCGATGGTGGCCGGCTCACCCCTGCGTGGCCAGCTCAGCTCCAGCTCTTGAAGCTGCTCCGCTGCTGCCAGGGCGGCAAGGCTGAGGCCGGCAGCGTGTGCAGGGAGCGCCAAGCGGCGCAGGCCGTGAAGGTGGGCGCCAGGTGGCAGCTGGGCATCAGCCAGCAGGTCCCAGCCCAGCAGGCTGTGCAGCGCAGTCATGCCTGTGACGGCTGCTGGCCAGCTGCGGAAGTAGTCGAGCGAGTCCAAAACCTGTATGGGAGCGAGAGGCAGACGAGCAGCGCTCGAGAAGTTGACACAATCGAGAGAGGCGCCGTGGTTAGCCTGCCCAGCAGCTCTCAAGGGCAAAACGGCAGCAGCGATGGAACCAGGCAGCGATGGACCCACAGGCATCTAGCATGCACGCGATACAAGGTGCGTACTGTTGGCAAGCAGCAATGATACGCCAGCAGCTCAGGGTTCTCACCAGATGGGTGACGCCAGTGAGCGGTGCTAAGGCTGTTTGCAGCTCGTCCTCATGCTCTGCAGCTATGTATAACGAGTTGCCGTCGCTGCAGGGTGTGTCCTTGAGCTGCATTGACCAGGGCGAGTCCGAGCAGGAGTGGAGGTACTTTGATAGGCAGACGCAGCAGCATGCGGCGTGGTGCATTTGCAGCTGGGCAGCCCGCTTGCACAGGCAGTCACCGTGCGAGCTCAGCTGCAGGCTGAGCAGTGGCTAGCTGTTGCTGCAATTCAGGCGATGAGCTCCATGTAGCATGATAGGCCTTTGCAGGGGGAGTGCCGGCGTTGAACAGGTTGGCCCATTCCTCACCTCCAGGCGGCGCAGCCACGTCAGCTCATCCAGAGTGTCAGGCAGGGCATCGCACTCGCTCATGCGAAGGTCAGTGAGTGCCCGCATGCGCGGCAGCCAGTCGTAGTCCTCACTGTGCGAGCGCACAGCCACCAGGTGCAGGCTTGCCAGGTGCGCCAATGTGGACAGCTGCAGGGGCAAATGGGCAGCTAGGGCGGCGGTCGCGCGCGCAGCAGCATGCACAGGGAAGTAGCTGCCGCAAGCCACCCAAAGTCGAGCAGTCGTCACGCAAGCAGGCAGCTCTGCTGCGCAGCATGCACCTTGGGGGGTTGACCCAGCTGCTGGTTGCGCCAAACACAACACTCTACAACTCGCCTGGTGTAGGTTGACCTCTTCCAAGTCCACGTTGAACGTGTTTTCCAGGAACAGCAGCGTGAGGGAGGGAGGCAGGTGCGCCTCCTCCGCCCAAGCAGCAATTGGTGAACCGGCTGCAGAGGGACGGACGGGAGCAGCATGCACTAGCTGTCTGTGGGCCGTGCAGCAGTAAGGCCGCGTTCAATAGCTGCACAGCAGAACCGATGCCTGCACCCACCGCCTTGCCAGCTGGCTGCAGGAGCATGCGGCAGCAGATGCTCTGGAAATCCCATGCCCTATCACCGCACAATCGTACAGCGGCTCACTCACCCAGGCTCAGCTCCCGCATGTGGGTCAGGTGCTGCATGGATCCGAGGATGCTCACTGTGCAGCCGCTCTCCGTATCGATAGCAAGGCGGCGCAGGGAGGTGAGGGCCGCCACCCAGCCCAGCTCCAGGCTGCCATTGACCACATACAGGGACAGCTCTTGCAAGCCACCAACAGCGCAGCAGGCAGCAGCAGTGGCCGCTGCTGTGGCCAGAGGGTCGGCGACTGTGCCGGACTCGAGATCAAGCCAAATGAACAGCCGCCGCACGTGCCCCAGAGCGTGGCGCAGCACCCAGGCGCAGAAGCAACGCAGGCAGCGGTCTGGGAACACCTCTGTTGGCGAGTTCATATCTGCCAGTAGCACGGGGGTGAGCACCAGCCGCGCCCAGTGGCGGCACACGAGTGCCAGGCTGCGGTGCCTGCGGAAGGACCGCGGCGGCAGGAGGTGTGAGCGGCAGCAGCGGCGGCGGCGGCACGGAACGGCGGCAGGAGAGTCGCTTGGGCCTGGGTGTTGCGCCGGACACGCCGCTATACCTCTCGAGGAAGTCCAGGCAGCCAAAGACCTTGATCCAGAGCTCGTCGGGCAGCAAGCGCGCCCAGGAGGGCTGTGCGGGGCCCGCCATGCCTGCCAATGCGCCCAGCCGAAGCTCAGAGGGGTCGGCTGCAACCTCGCACGACCGTCCGACACCCCAGGAAGTCGAGCTCATGCGGCGGCGGTGCCGCCGCCCTCCGGGATGGCGGATCCGTGCTTGGCGGCGTGATTGGTCGTCACCCCACAAACAGCATGCGGGCCTCAGACTTAGCGTGCACTGGCTGCGGCGAGGTCTGCCATGTCTCGACATCGAGACTGATGGTCTTATTTGTCTGTCTATTCTACAGAGGGGATGGAATAGCATTGCACTAAGCGTAGGCAAGTCCACTGAAGGTGGAGTTGGGGCAACAGAGGAAGATGGCTTGATGCACAGCGGTAGGCATTCATGCAGGGTTTCACTGCAGCTAGTACGGGAGTGCAACAGTGGTGGGAGTTCGTGCAGGGTTTCACTGCGGCAGCTAGTGCAGGGGGCGCAACAGGCCGTCATGTGCGTTCCATCATGTGCAGGAGGATGGGTGGGGTGGCACAGCAAAGGCCTGCTGCAACAGCAGGCCTGCAGCAGTAAAGACTTGGCAGCTTGCGGGGTTCAGTGCAAACAGCAGGCCGGCCACAGCTCACAACCAGTCGGTGTGGCGGTACGGCTCCTCACACTCCTGCTTGAGCACATCCGTGTGCCGAATGTGCAGGTTAGGGTTGGCCGCGCGTGCCGCATCACAGGCGGCTCGCAGTGCACGCGGCATCCTGCCCCACAGGCTCAGCAGGCACAGCGTGGGGTGCTGGGCCGCGCTGTCCAGCAGCGCCAGCATCGACGGGCCGTCGGGCAGCATCCAGTGGCTGTTCAGCTCCAGTTTCTCCAGCTGTTGGGCGCCCGCCAGCACGTCGACATCGCCGGTGAGCGCCACCTCAGGGGGCAGGCCCAGCCGGCGCAGGCCGGACAGCCAGGCGCCGCCGGCCAGATCGATGGCAGGCACCGCTGGCTGATAGGGATCAGCCTCCACATAGAGGGTCTCCAGGCGCATGCCGTGCACCGCACGGGGCACAAGCCTGCTGACGTTGGACAGGCAAAGCAGCACCTGTGCACAAATGAGGGCAGCAGGCGCAGATATGGTAAGTGAGCAGTGTAGCGGGAAATGTGCGCTCAAGCTGAGTGCAAGTTGTGCGCCAGCAGCACCAGCAGCTCGTCAAACAGCAGCCCGCGAATCCCAGCCGCTGGGCGGCCACCACCACATGGTCCAACCATCCTGCGACATGGCATGCACCGCCACACAGTGCCACAGGCCGCCCCGGTGCTCACCAGGCTGTTCAGGCCCGTCAGCGGCTCCAGTGCAGCCTCCAGCTCCTCCTCGCTGTAGCTTGGGGTGCCCAGGCGATTATAAGCTGACTCGCTGAGCTGCAGCGCCCGCAGCCAGGTCATGCTGCCCAGGCAGGTGGGCAGCTTGTCGCTGCAGGCCAGCGTGAGCCGCGTCACGCTGGTGAGTGTGGCCAGTTCGGCGTATGCGTCGGCTGGGAGGCGCATCTGCCCGACGCGCAAGTGCTTCAGCCGGGTCAAGCCGGACAGCTGCGGCGGCAGAGGGTGGGCGGCAGAGGGTGGTCAGTGGTTGGGAGCGGAAGACATGCTGTGTGCTTCGGGCAGCGTGCGCAGCGCTGCTGGTGGGCAGGGCTACTGCTGGGATGCAAGCCCAGGAGCAGGCGCAGCAGCAACGGCTGCGGGAGAAGTCAGCCTAGCAACCGGCAGCCGTGCTCTCACTTTGGGCAGCCCCACGTCTCTCCTCAGGTAACCGATTTTCAGGGCAGTGAGGGAGGGCGGCAGGCGGTCGCTGGCATCCCACCTCTCCAGTGCGCAGCCATCTGCAGTGGCGGCACGGGAGCAGGCAGGTGGCCAGTCAGTAGGGCTGCAGATGGCTTTCATAGTGAGTGCGGCAGCCAACCGCAGCCGGGCAGCACCAGCCAGCCCATGCTTGCAACCACTCCCCCATCTGCACATGCACACAACACTCATTCACCAAATGCTGCACCTGCCCAGCTGCCCAAACCAAGCTCACCGACCGACAGCTCTTCCAGGCCAGTGAGATGCTCCAGCGTGGCCAGCACCCTCACAGCGCTGGCCTGTGTGCCGTCCAACATCAGGCGGCGCAGGCGGGGGGGCACGCCGATCCAGTCTCCCACCGGCAGCTCCAAAAAGTGGGTCTGGATCTCCAGCTGCTCCAGGTTTGGGCAGGCGGACACACAGGCCGCCAGGCATTGCAACGCTTCAGCCGCCTGATCGCGGGGTCGGCCAACTTGGCAGGAGTGAAGCGTGAGGCGCAGGCGGCGCACGTGGCGCCCCCGCTGCTCCAGCCAGCGGCAGAAGCTGCGCATGCTGGATGCCAGGTTGCGGGGCAAGGCCAGGTGCTCCACGTCTGCCAGCAGCAGGGGCTCGTCAACCACCTGCGCCCACTGGCGGCTGACCAGCGCCAGGCAGGCATGCCTGCGGGCAGTGGGTGGCAGAGGGTGGCAGTTGGAGGCACACCTCACTCGGGAGTGCTGCAGCGTGGCCGGAACTGCTGCTGCGGTGAGGCCGGCAGGGCATTCTGGCATCCATCGGCATAGCACACAAGGAGGTGAAACGCAGTTCTGGCCGCACCTGTGGGGGCGCTTAAACTTGCCGAAAATCCTGGCACACACGTCATTGGGCAGGTCGGCCCAGACGGGCGGGGTGGGTGCTGACAGCTGGGTGTGGTGGCCAGAGGAATCCATCTGCATGAACGCGGCAGCGGAACATGCGGACTGAGCAGCCCCCGAGCCACCTCCAGGGCGCTGAGCAGAGCTGACTGGCCTGGCCTCAGGATTCAGTCCAGCAGTGTGTGCCAGCAGCTCGCCCGGGGGCAAACCTCACTGGATGCAGCAGGCAACTCGCGGCGGCAGGCCTTGCCCTAGGGCGGCGGTTGGGCGGCCGGCAGCGCCCCAAGCCCATGGCCTTGCTGGCCAGCAAGCGACGGCAACGCACCTTGTGTGCGTCGCGGAGCCTTGTCGTGCTGGTGGAGAGCGCAGGCACGGGCCGGAGAGGTTGGTTGGGAGTGCAGCGGAGGAGGGGCTGAGTTGTTCAGCGTGACCACTGACTTGCAAGGTTGTTATCTGCCTGCAGTGTCCATAGCGCTCTCAAGGAGGCTGCAGGCCCCCTGTTCAGGGCGGTCGGCGCATTGGCCGCAGCAGGCTCCGCAGCCAGATGGGTGGCGGGCCTTGCAAACGGGTTGGCAAGGCATTGTTCGCCGGTGCGAAGCGATCCGCAACACGCCCTGCCCGCCCCGCCCGCCCTGCAAGCAGCGGCGGTCTCGCGGCTCGCCTAGCCGCCTCCTTCCGGCTCATCCAGCCACTCGACAGACCGGCGACACGTCACATGAACGCTGCCGCGCAGCGCTGCTGCACGGGCGCCTCCACCAGCGGGCGCGGCGCCGCCGCTGCCGCCGCCTGGGCAGCGCCTGGTCACCGCCCGCAGCGCCAGGGCCGCCGCACCGCCGTGCCTGTCAGCAGCGCACAAAGCAGCGAGGTGAGGAGGCTGAGATGTGCTGCGTTGAGCCTGCCTGCCTCCCATGATGCCTGCTGCTGCAGCAACAGCACTCCTTTTCCTACGCTGCCGCCGCCCTTGCATGCAGGCGCCCACCGTGCCGGCGAGCTTCCCGGCCGCCGACTGGCGGCACAAGGCGCGGCCCATCCCTCCTGGCGGCAACTACCCAGCCAAGGAGCACTGCTCCCACTGCGGCCTCTGGTGCGCTGGCTGGCAGGCGCTGTTTGAGCGGCGGCACGCTGTTGTTGGGTGGTGCTGCCGTCGCGCAAACCGAGCAGCTTGGCGGGTGCTCGGGATTGTTTGCACTTGAGCCGCTGCGTACCCTCATGCCCTGCTGCATACTTGCCCGCCAGTCCTGCAGTGACACGTACTACATTGCGCATGTGAAGGATGCGTGCGCTTTTCTGGGGGACGGCATGAGCCGCATCGGGCAGCTGGAGGAGCAGGTGAGGGGGAGGGCAGGGGCGGCTGATTTGTTGCCACCAGCAGGGTTGGTGTGCTGCCGCCAGCAGGGCTGGCGTGTTGCCACTCAGCATGCTCGTGACAGCTGCTGGCATGCCATTTGGGTGCTCCTGTCTCGCGGATGCATCCAGCTGGCCGGTGACGGCTTGCACTGCACCGCCATGCACTGCCGCAGGTGCATGGGCGGCAGCGCGACCTGGGCAGCGAAGACGAGCTGCGGTTTGGGGTGCAGCAGGAGGTGAGGGGGTGGTGTGGTAGCATGAGCTTGCCGTGCTGATGGCATGGCCTATCTTTGGCAACTTTTTCTCGACTTGCATTCCTGGTTTCTGTGTGCCCGCCTGATGTGAGATGGCCGGAAGCCCTGCCCTGCCACGCAGGTGCTGTATGCGCGCAACCGGCCGCCGGTGCCGGGCGCGCAGTGGACGGGCATCGTCACCCAGGCAAGCTTCAGCTTCAGCCGCTGTGCTAGTTTCAAAGGCTGTGCTTGACTGCTGAACTGCGGAGCTGGAGCGCCCACATGCCTCGTTTACTGCTGCCCGATCACAGCCACTTGCCTGGCACAGGGCCTCTCAAGGCACAACAGTCTCAAACGCTCCACCCCTGCTGTGCAGATTGCGATAGAGATGCTTGAATCGGGCAAGGTGGATGCGGTGGTGTGCGTGCAGGCCGATGAGAACGACCGCTTCACCCCCAAGCCGGTGAGCCCTGGTTAAGAGGCACCTTGTGAGGGCCCATCCCCCTGCCGGGCTGACCGTCAAACCCGCATTATAGGGCCTACTGTTGCACGATGTCTGAGCATCTGTAACGCCGGCCGCCTGCCATTGCACCCGGCAGATGGTGGCACGCATCAAAGAAGGCATCCTGCAGTCCCACTACCTTGATGCTGCTTCCTGCAACCCCCCTTTCAATCGTTTTACGCTCCTGCTTGGCAGATGGTGGCGCGCAGCAGGGAGGACATCCTGGCGGCACGCGGCGTGAAGCCCACGCTGTCCCCCAACCTCAGCGTGCGCAGCATGGGCTAGGGGCTGTGAGGTCACCACTGCACGCTCCCTGCTGTTGCCTGCAAGGGTCGGCTCCCATGCATGCCAGCCTGTAGCAGCACCTGCCAACACGACACGAGCCCCAACTGCGGTTGCTCGCCGCTTGTCTCCGTTTGCAGGTGCTGGCCACGGTGGAGGCCCTGGATGTCAAGCGCCTGCTGTTCATTGGCGTGGGCTGCCAGGTGCGGGCAGGCTGGGCTTGAGCCCTCACAGCACCCGGATGGCTCGGGCCCTCGCAGAGCCTGGATGGCGGGGAGCCAGGTTTGGGTAGGAACACTGCAGGCAGGGTGCAGGCGACATGGGTGCATGCTGCAGGTGCGCACGCGATGCCTGCCTGCCTCCCTCACTCCCGCTCCCCACACTTGTTAGCCCTCGCTGATCAGCCGCAGGTGCAGGTGCTGTGGTTCATCCAGCCACACTTGCGGTTTTGTTCATCTGCGTTCCCTGACCTGCCGTTCTCTGCACCCCAACCGCAGGTGCAAGCGCTGCGGTCCATCCAGCCCTACCTCCAACTGGAGCAGCTGTATGTGCTGGGCACCAACTGCACCGACAACGGGCCGCGCCAGGTGTGCTGGCTTCCATTGCAGCAGGCTGCGTAGCTGGTGCTGCCTCCACCGCAGCTCCTGCCGTTCATGCTGCGCACATGCTGCACCGAGGGTGCTGCTCGCCGTGCCACAACCGCGCCCCCTGCTGCGCTTGTGTCGTGGAGCAGCCACTGCCACGGCTGTGCCCAACACTGTTGGAGTGACTCCGGCCTGCTCCCATCCGGGTCAGTGTCGTTCTAGCTGGCCCTAATTTTATTTGGGCCTGTCTGCTCTGCTCTCCCCAGGGCCTGGACAAGTTCCTGAAGGCCGCCAGCAGCGACCCCGACACCGTGCTGCACTATGAGTTCATGCAGGCAAGCTTGCGGAGGTGTTGGGCCGGGATAGGCAGCAGGCAGGCATGTGACCATTCTGCCGCTGCTGCCACCGCCGTCGCCGCCACCGCTGCTGCCGCTGCCTCCACAAGCGATGGTACTGCCCTTTGTACCGTACCAATGCAGGACTACAAGGTGCACATCAAGCACACCGACGGCTCCTTCGAGTACGTGCCCTACTTCTGCCTTCCCGGTGAGTTTGTGGAGCGTTTCAGGCTCTGTTCACCTGGCCAGTCTGGGACCTTTGTCCACGCCTAGCCAGCTGGGACGTGCTGACGATGCTTGCAACATGGGTGCTGGGCCGCACGAGTGGCCTCCCAATGACTGGCCACGTTGCGGCCGACTTGCATCCCTGCCCGCATGCGCTGATGACCGCCTGTTAGCTTTCCCACTGCAGCCAACGAGCTGAACGATGTGATTGCGCCCTCCTGCTACTCATGCTTCGACTACCCCAACGCAACCGGTGCGCGCTGCCTGCAGCAGGGCGGCATGCGGCTCGCCGTGCAGCACACTGCGGCGCGTGTGGGCAGCCGCAGGGTGGCGGTTGGGCCAGCTTGCCTGGGGCCGCTTGCACACGACGCCTGCCGCCGAAGCCGCTCCTTCCGCTGCCTCCTCGCCTGCTCCTTTCTTCTCTGTCAGCGTAGTGCCAGCCCAGAGGGCCCGACGCCATGAGGTTAACTACTTACAAACCTCTCTCTGCACTGCTGCCTCGCTGGTTGCAGCCGATCTGGTGGTGGGCTACATGGGAGTGCCGTACCAGGGTGGTGACATGACCAGCCACCTGCAGTACTTGACTGTGCGCAACGAGCGGGGGCGGGAGATGCTGGAGGCAGGTGGGTGCATGAATGCCATCTGCGTTTGCTGCTCTGGGGGGCTAGGTGCTGATGGGGTGCTGGATGCAGGTGGGCGCATGCACGACACGCGCACTCGCTGTGCATGAATGGCATCTGCGTTTCCTGCGCCTAGGGGTTAGCTGCTGATGAGGTGCTGGAGGCAGGTGGGTGGATGGATTGCATTTGCTGTCGCTGCTCGTGGGGGTTAGCTGCTGATGAGGTGCTGGAGGCAGGTGGGTGGACGAAACCAAGCGCCGCTGCTGCCGCGGATGCAGTCCAGGCGGCGGAGGCAGCAGCAGCGGTGATATGCGGTGGCGGCGGCGGCGGCGGCGGTGGGTGCGGATGTGGCGCCGCCACCAGATGTGGAGTGCCACTAAACTGGAGATTCTGTAGTGTAACGTGCCTATCGCCCCTACCGCAGCAGTAGCAGAGAAGTTCAATGTTGATTCAATCCCCTTTCTGCAGTGCGGCCACGGCTGGAGATCAGCCCCGCCATGAGCAGCGGCAGCCGGCGCTCCTTTGTCATGCAGACCGTGCTGGCGGACGACGAGTGAGATTCGAGTGCTTTCATATGCAGATGCTTGGGCTGGGGGGCAGGTGCCGGGCGGGGCAGGGGTTGCGGCCTGCCTGCCGCGCGCTTGGCAGTTTGCTGCCTGCTGGGCTTCTTCACAGCGCGCTGCTCTGTTTCCAACCCATTCCTGCTCCGCAGGGCCAAGCTGGGCAAGGCTCCCAACCCCGCCCCCCGCTGGCTGGGCAATGCGCTGGCCTGGGTTCTGGGCCTGGTGGGGCCCAAGGGCCTGGAGTTCGCCAAGTACTCGATTGGTGAGCGGCATGAACGTTTTGGGTTGGCATGAGCGTGCCATCCATGCGTGCCTCCTCCAACTCTGCCACGCAAACACGTCGCGTGTGCTCCCACACGCCTCTCCGCCAGCGCTACGCCTGACCAGTTGTGTCCGAGTGAGCATGCTCTCTCCCGCCCCTGCCCCCAACAGACTACCACTACCTCCGCAACTTCATCCACGTGTCGCGGCACTGGGGGCCCGCCCGCGCCGCGCAGCATGTGCCCGAGTTTGCGCGCCGCATCGTTGCCGAGGTGACCCCCTGAGGGGAGGGGCACATGGTTGCTAGGCAGTTGCAGGTCTGCCGTCGCTACTGAATATTGTCTGCGTTCGCCCGCTGTGTGTTGCTGCTGTTGAGGGCAGCGATGCCAGCCCCACCCTCCCGGCAGTCCTCATGGTGCGTGCACACACCCGGCTGTTCCATACTGAGCTGGCCCCTCTGTGTGCCCAACTCCACCTACCTTGCAGTACGACCAGCAGGGCGCCGTGAGCGCACGGGCGGCGCTCAAGGGTCCCATGCCCGGCGGCAAGCAGCGCTGAGGCTGGCGCGGGGGCAGCACAACGCGATGCTCATGCCCCGGCGGCCAGCAGCGCTGATGCGGATTTGGCAGCCAGCAGCTGAGGCTGGAGACCAACCAACTGTTTGCCGCCAGCCGGGGCGATCCCGCCAGCTTGACTGCCATGCATTTGCTGACGGCTGGAAGCCCAACTGAACCACCCCAGCTTTCTGTCCGAGAGATCCCTGCTGTTCTGGTCTGATGATTTCATGGAACGCCGTTCTGCCCTCCTCTGCCATCTCCTCTGCCATCTGCAGAAAGTTGCTTTCATTGCTGCATGCACGCACCTCCTCTGTTGAGCGATACTACCCTCCAGTTTGTCTCAGTTGAGCTGCACAGCTCGCGTGTAAATTGCTGCACGCTCTCCACAGCCGCCGCGGCAGCCGCCCTCCAGCGCTGAGTTGGCGGCGGCAGGTGCTCAGCTCACCCCTGCCAGATCATTCTGCTGCCCACCCAGCACCCTCTGCTCCACCTGCTAGGCTACAATCCAATGCCGGCCCACCCAGGTGGCCCCGCGCCGATGGCGGCGCTTCGGTCCAAGGCCTACCTCGCCCTCCTGCTGTCCGTTGTTGCTGCAGCTGGGCTCATTGCAGGGGGCGCCTACGGCTGGCGCCCAGGCGGTGGCAGCGGCGGCGGCAGTGGCGGCGATGAGTGGCACAAGCCCGACTATTGCGGCAAGATGGACTGCCCCCGCTTCACTATCTGGCAGGTGAGGTCTCAGTGCGCTCAGGTTGAAGCTGGCCAGGGGTCGAGCAGTGGCGAGAGGGCAGCTGCCACTGCCTCCAGGCGGCGCCGCCGGCATCGCTCTGTCGCTGGTGGGTGTTCAGCAACGGGCAGCCGCGTGCCCGTCTTGGCGTGCTATGGCGTGCAATACGCTGCTATCTAGCTGCTGCTCTCCAAAACCCTTGCCGTGCCTCAACTGTCGTTGCCGCAGAAGAGCTACGACTTCCAGCACCGGCAGTACCAGGAAGGTGGGCAGGCACACTCAGTGGGCGGCCCCTGCTGCGCTGCCGCTCTGCTGCTGCACTGCTGGCGTGCTGCTGTCCGCGTCAGCGGCACTGCAACCCCTATCGTTTTCACTGTATCCAGTCTGCAAACACATCATGCTGATTCCTGGCCCACCGTGCAGCCCTGTGGGTGGCAACCAACGTGAGCGCGGTGCGCTACGAAGCGGCAATCAAGGAGGCGGTGCCGGTGAGGCGCAGCCGGCGGCATTGCCTGCTGCCTGCCAATGCTTTGTGGCTCGACGGTCCGAACGACCGATTCATCGGACAGCAGGGAACAAGTCACCATTTCCCCCACCTTGTGAATTTGCCATCGTTTCTGCCTCAGCTGCTGTGGGACTACTTCTTCGGCTGCAACAACGAGACCCTGCGCCTGCGCGAGACGGTGCCCCTCACCGTGCACTACAGGTGCGGTACCCATGCGCTCGGCTGCAAGCACGCCGGGCAGTCATGCGCAAGGCAGTCGTGCATAATTTTTGTGCAGGCTTTCTTTTTTTTCCCTTTTCCCTTTGTGCAGGCGCGCGAGATCCGACCTCTGGCACCCCAGCAGGCAGCATATGTTTGTTTCGCTATGAGAGTTGTTAGCCACCCTGTGAGGCGCCTATCCTTGCAACTGGGCGCGCAGGACGGACCTGCACCCGCACACCGGCGAGCGGCGCAACTACACGGTGGCCATGTACCTGCCCTACCTCTTCCAGGTGGGTGGGCTGCTCGGATGGTGCTTCTGTGAGTGGCTCCGACTTTTCCAGGCTGGTGGGAGCCTGCCGGAGCTGCCGCTGCTTGTGCATCATGGTGCCAGGATGGCATGCCAGCCAGGTAAGCCGTCCTGCTGGGGCGGCTACCCGCTTCTTGACTGGTGACGTTGTCCAACCATCCAGCAGGACGGCGAGCCTGCCCTTGCACCCATCCTCACCCGCTGCCTGTGCCACGGCCGCACTCAGTTTGCATGACCTGCCTGCCGCACTCCAACCATCCAGCAGGACGGCGAGCCTGCCCTTGCACCCATCCTCACCCGCTGCCTGTGCCACGGCCGCACTCAGTTTGCATGACCTGCCTGCCGCACTCCAACCATCCAGCAGGACGGCGAGCCCGCCCCCGCCCCCAACAACTCGGCGGTGTGGCTGTACCGCAACCCAGCCGCCGACATGTTTGTGCGCATGTTCAGGGTGAGCTGGCCCTCTCTTCCTGCTTGTGGATGTTGCTGCATTCAATTGGGCTGCGGTCCGAGGGCTGCAGTGGGCATGCTTGTGCGCGCGTAAAAGGGTCGCCACATTTCCAAGCCTTGCCCGTGAATCGGGGGAGCCATGTCCCTCGGTGGCTAGCAACTGGCAACGCCCGACGTTCCCGTGCCCCTTGTGCTGCAGCACCGCCCCCGCGAGGCGCGCATTTTGGAGGAGGCTCAGGCGCTGGCTGAGGCGCTGCAGCATGCAGGCCACTCTGACTATGAGGTGCGGAGCGGCTGTTGCCACCTGATTCTGGCTGGTAGCAGCTTTATGTGCAGTGCAGGGCTGGGATCCGCAGCCCAACCTACCCTTCACAACAGGATCTGGCGGCCCAACCGCACACCCTCCCCTCCCCTCCCCTTCCCCGCACCCGCCCTAC
>VIYQ01003485.1:0-14082 GCA_009928355.1 Chlorella sp. CH2018 | reverse complement strand
GGTGGGTAGGGTGGGGGTGCCTGCCTCTGCTGCTGGCACTTGTTGACGCAAACGTCAGGCTATGTCTGGCGCTGCAGCGTGCTGCGCTCCCTGGTGCTCTGTACTGAGCAATTAAATGCATGCCGCCATCTTCTGTTGGTGCAGCTACTTCTCGGCGCGGGCGCCGCCACCGCCACCCAAGGAGGAGGGCAAGGCGGATGGCGGCCTGGCATCAGCGGGCAGCGAGCGCATGACTGTGCAGTTTGCGCAGTGAGCAGACCATGTGGCAGCCCAACAGGGGGCCGCTGCACGCGACCCAGCACTCTGGATTGGAAACCTTACCCTCCTTGCAACTGACTCACCGGGCGCTGGCGCCTCGCACCACTCTGTGACCTCTCGACCGCGCTATGTAAGCATTGGCAATGGCCTGGGCCGGCTCAAACTTCGCAGCTCACACCCAAGATAGGCCTTTCACACGGCCCTGCACCCGGGGAAGGCTTGGTGGGGCAGTTAGGGCACTCAGGGCGCCGTGACTCGGGGTGCGGACGAGCACGCTGCGCCACGTGGACAGCGGCGCCCTCCAAAATGGCTTGCAAGCACCGCAGGGCACCCCCGCGCGCTCGTCGGACCACGATGCGGCTTTTGAGCGTGCTCACGCCCCGGGGGAGCCGGCGGGAGCACGAGCAGGCCAAGCTACCGCCCCTGGCCCTGCCGGCGCTGCCTCCGGCGCAACTGGGGGAAGATGGCGGCGCTTCTACCCCGCGTCGGGCCGCAGCCGCCGCGATGCGGCTGTCCGGCCTCTCCAAGCTGGGCCGCCTGCTGACGCCCCGCGACAGGCCGCGCCAGCCCGAGGCAGCTGCTAGCCCCGGCGACGCGGGCCTCATCCAGGCCTACCGCCCAACCATGACGGCCGCGATGGAGGCGCAGGTGGTGCTTAACTCGGCCCGCAAGACCCCCGGCGGCGCCGGCGGCGCCGGCGGCCGGGTGCTAACAACGCCCTCGCATGACACGCCCACGGCCTTCTACTCCGACTCCGACTCCGAATCGGACGCCGCGTCGGACCTGAGCAGCCTGGACGGTTTCGGGGCTTATGCACGCAAGCTGGAGGCGGTGGCGGAGACGGAGGAGGCGGGGGAGGGCAGCACCGGCTCGTGCCCGGCGGACGATCCCGTGGACAAGCTGCCGTGAGCTGCTGCTGTGTTGAGCTTTGCTGCGAGGGAGCTCCACAGCTGTCTGTCAGTGTTTGCAATGCACCTGATGCAATGCAAGGGCTTTCCCGGATGGCCCATCATCTCACCGCCACATCCAACTGCTTCAGCAACGCTCCACATGCCTTCTCCCCTCCCGTCCCTCGGCCCCCTTTTGCAGCTCGCCACGGCTGCTGCTGGCACCTGTGCAGAGCTGCACGCCCAGGGTGTCAGCCCGCGACTCGGAGCGGGCAGCCGAAGACCTGTACCTACTGCTGCAGGTGGGGCAGGGCGGCGGCCCAGCCGGCATGATGCCTTGTGCATTTGTGTGGCTGGAGCATGTCTGCTGGTTTGCAGGCTACTGCGCTGCCTCCATTACCAATCAGCAGCAAATTTGCCTCAACCGTGCATTCCCCACCTGTATTTTACAGGCTGGTGAGCTGCCGGGCAGCCGGCAGCGCATCGCACGCATGCTGCTGCACGCCGACAGCCTGGGCAACGAGGCGTTTGCAGGCAGGCGGGGCAGAGGGGGGCTTGTTGCAGTGCTGAGCAGCAGCAGATGCAGGTGCTGCTGCAAGCAAAGCTGCTGCATGGAAAGCTTCTGTCTGCTGCACGGCGAAGCAGCCCTACATGCGGCACCCGGCCCTCACGGCTCACCCCCACGCTGCAGGCCTGCCCATGCACGGCTGGGGCTTTGAGCGCTGTGTGGCGCTGCTACTGCAGCTGCTGCTGCCGCTGCCGCTGGTGGCGCGCTCGGCGGCGCTGGCCCAGCTGCAATCCAAGCTGGCTTCGCAGCTGCTCAGCTACCTGGGCACGTCGCTGGAGCGGGTGCTGGAGAGCGAGCGCAGCTGCCAGGTGGGTGGGGCCGGCAGCCTGTGTACCATGGGCATGTTCGCAGAATGCCGCATGCCAAAATGCCTTGCACATTACTCGCGCATGCAACCAGCTGCATTCGCCACAATGCAACAAGCTGCCTGCCTCCCCCCTGCTGCAGCGCTGGTGCCGGCTGCCGTACGAGGTAGCGGCCTGGCTGCTGGAGCACGGCCCCTGTGACCGCGGAGAGACGCGTGAGTTGCGGCTGTGTTTGCATGGTCTGATTGTCACAGCGGACCTTCCAGCTGGCCAGCTTGCACGCGCACCAGACGTGTGTGTTCTGCAACAGGGCGTTGGCAGGCGGGCATGGCTGCTGCAGGGGCCAGCTGCTCACGCAGATGTGTTTGCCACCGTGCTGCAGTGTTTGACCTGTCCAATCTGTGGCTGGAGCAGCAGCAGCGGCAGGAGGTGCAGCCCGAGCAGCAGGCAGGGCTTGCGGCGCTGGTGTGGCGGCGGCCGCTGGCGGCAGACTTCCTGCGCTGCATGGTTGCGAACCTGCCCTGGGCAGCGCAGTTTGTAGCCACCAGCCCGCTGCGCCCCGAGCGGCTGCCGCCCTCGCTGGATGGCCGCTTCTCGTTCACCGCAGAGGTGCGAGCTCAGGCTGGGATGCTGCTGCCGCTGCATGAGGGAAAGCTTCGCACTGCATCGAGGATGGCACATGCGTACGTGCATGTCAATGCATTGCGGCGCCCACCCTGCTCACACGCCTCCCTGTCACCACCCGTCGCTGCCTCCTTCTCTGCCGCAGTTTGAGCTGCACGATGTGCTGGAGCTGCAGCAGGCGGCGCTGGCAGAGGGGCGGCCGCGCCAGCAGCAGTCGCCCGCCATCTACTGCGGCGGCTTGTGCTGGTGGGCGGTGAGTGCGCCGCCGCTGTAATCTTGATGCATCTCTGTGTGCACATCGCTGGGCAGCATATTATCTCTGTGTACATCACCAGGCGCTCCTTTGCCCCGATGCTGCTGAGGTGCAGCCTTGCGTAATGTCAGGCAGATGGTGACCCTATGCCCTCCCACCCCGCAACCACCCTCCTTTCCGCCAGGTGCTGGTGGCCAACCCACGGCACGACCGCTTTGAGCTGTACGCATCCTGCGCCGCCTTCTCGCTATTCCAAGAGCCCTTCCGCGCCGCGCTGCAGCCGGCGGCAGGTGCGCCGCTGGGCTGAGTGGCGACAGTCGCACAGTCAAGGGTGGCCGGCACTCGATTTGCTGCTGGCCGCAGCAGAGCACCCAGCATTGGCAAGCTGCTGCCGCCTGAATCAAACTCGCCTCGAAGCCCTCCACACCTGCGCAGACGTGCGCTTCTCCTTCCAAGGCACCACCTCGCTGGAGGAGTGGCGGCAGAGCAATGCGGAGCGGCTGGCAGCCATGCACACCCACTGGGGCGGCCCCGCCTTCTGGGTCCCCCCCAGCTGCCCATCCCTCAAAATCAGCAGCAGTAGCAGCCGGCGGGGCGGCGCCACACACGGTGGTGGCAGCAGCAGCAACCTGCAGCTGGCGGCAGCGGCGCGGCCCGACACGGCCCGCGGGCCACGACCACAGCGGCAGCTCAGCAGGCTCAGCATCGCCAGCGGCGCGACAGCGGGCACCCCAGGCAGCGGCCCCCCAAGCTCCCGCTCGCTGGTGGCACCCGCCAGCAGCCGCAGCAGCCGGGCGGGCAGCCAGGGCGGGCAGCGCGGCGCGGCCTACCAGAGCGATGCAGATAGCGGGGCGCTCACAGCACGGCCGGGTGCAGAGGCAGAGGGTGGGCTGGTGCAGCTCAGCATGGACCAAGTTGTGGCGGAGGTGCGGCGCTCGTGCCCCTATACCTGGGGCGCAACGCTGCGGGTGCGTGTCAACCTCAAGCTCTTGGGCGGCGGCAGCGGTGGCAGCACCTGAGCTGCGTAGGTAAAGCGGCAGCACCTGAGCTGGCACACACGTTGAAACTGCCAGGCACGGCTGCCTGCCTGGACCTGGAATGCAACAGGCACGTGGCGGGCAGCCGCGTGCCGCAGTCCCATTGATACCCCCATGCCGCCGCTGCACAAGCGGCTATCCAACACATGCCTTGCTTGCAGCCAGTTGATGTTGCATGTCAGATGTGAGGGTGCGCCAGATTTGCTGCACCCAATTTAGCGCCAGTCACTGTACTCCCACTCCCACTCCATCCATACCATTGTCCTACACCCCTTGTTTGCGTTGCTGCCCCCATTGCTGAGCCAATTGCTTGCCTCCCAGTCGTGTACTCTTACAGCCACCCCAAACGCGCAAATAATGTGAAATGATTGCAAAACGAAGACACAGGTCCAGGGTCGCTCTCAAGGGGACAGGAACAGACGGTCTGATGCCATCACAAAAGGCACCGGGTGTGAGTACAGGCATCAAATGCGGGGGTTTGGATATCAAATGCGCAGCGTATGAATGGAAAAACGGTGCACATCGAGCGGCACTAGTATTATCTATCATGCCCAGGGTAGCCACGCACTGGCCCTGGGGGAAGAAGGATTGGGAAAGAGGGCAGGTTGGGTTGCTAGGTAGGGGGGAGGGTTGAGTTGAAAAAGTTGGGGGACACACGGTTGGCTTGGTTGGTGTCGAGGTGGAGGTAGTGTGAAGGAGTTGAGAGCCAGGCTGGGAGGCTCGCAGCTGTTGTCTGTGCTCTGCTGCGCTTGCTTGCTTGCGGCAGCCCGCGGCACATTGCCCGTCATCAGTAGTTGGACAGGTCGCGGCCAAACACCTGGGCCTTGAGCCAGTCGAAGAGGATGAGGACGCGGTTGCGGAACGACACCTGCTTGGTGATGTACACAGACCTGCAGGGCAAGCAAGCGGCATGTTGCAGCGAGAGCGCTAAGCAACACAGAAAGAGGGTGTGCAGGAACGGCGGGCGGGACAGCCCTCGGGCGGCCACTGGGCAGCTGCGGCCTGTTGGAATACACACAGTTGCTCTGGGCATGTGTGTGGTCGGGCACCATGCACACAGCCCCAGCCTTGCCTTCAACAGCAGGGAACCACCTCTTGCTTACTTGTAGATCAGGTTGCCCAGGGCGCCCGTGAGGCGGATGCTGGTGCCGGGTAGCTCGATCTGGGTCAGCGCCTTGTCGTCGCCCAGGTACGCCAGCACGCCTGGGGCGGGGGGTGGTGGCGGGGGCCGGCAGCAAGAGTGAGTTCACTAGCTTACTTTCTAATGCGGCACCAAGTTGAGGTGCCAGTTGAGACGGGAAGGGTGGCTTTGCAGGGCGCAGGGGCTGGGCACATCAACAGGGAGTGGCCCACTCGCTCTCTGCAATCCTCCGCGGGTTGGACCTTATCGCGACCAGGCACTAGTCACAGCTCCATTTGCTCACCATAGTTGAAGAACTCAAAGGCACGGTTGTAGTACACAGTGTCCTGCACGGGCAGTAAGCACCCCAGATGAGCCACACCAGAGGCGTGTGTGAGAGCAGGCCGCGGGAGCCCACACAGCCCCCAACTAAACAAGGCGCGCCGGCGGCATGGGCTGAGCGTCCATCAGCCGCCCTTCACACCTTGGCAGTGGCCTCATCTGCTGGTGCCATGGTGGCAGCCAGCATCTCGTGCATGCGGTCAGTCAGGGTCAGGTCCTTCACTTGCTTGCTGGGGGGCGGCTGCAGGCCAGAGGTGTGGGGCAAGGATGGGGGCAGCAGAGGTGAGGGCTCCCCGCATCCGCATTCAAGTGCCACACAGGCCTCCCAAGCCCCCACACCACACTGGCTCGCGTGCTGCTACACATAGCACAGGCGCACCTGGTCCATGCCGCCGGCGCCCAGGGTGAAGCCGCGGTTGATCAGGTGCGCCACGTAGGCACCCTGCTGGCCCGCCACCTGCGCATTGTTCGGCAGCCAGGCCAGGGCACCGTCCTAAGCAGCAGACAAACCCCGCAGTGCTTTGGCGGCTCCTGACAAACGAGAACCACCCCTGCTCGCCATGCCTGGCCTCCTGGTGCGGCACCGCTGCCCCGCACAATACACTGCCCGCCTTGCCTGTGCGGTGGCTGGCAGGCGCTCCGGCACGTACAGCGAGGCGTCGCCCAGCGCAACGACGTCTTTCACGCCGATCACACGCAGGTAGTGGTCCACTGCCAGCTTGGAAGGGCGGCCGCCCGGCTGGTACTGGGCCTGCGGCAGAGGGGCGGCAGGGAATGGTATGGTGCGGCTCATCCGCCTGTCACGGCAGCCGCATCCCATGCATACTTCAGAGACCAAAACACATCGGCGCCCTTGCTCCACTCTGAAGGAAAAACACCAGCCGCAAGCGCAACCCTCGCCCTCAACCCACCTGCTCCGGGATCTGTGCCGCCAGCTGCTGCACCAGCGGGCGGGGCGCGTTGCCGGCGGACCACACGCACACGCCATAGGGCAGCTCCTCGCCGCTGCCCAGCCGGATCATGTCCTTGGTGACCTGGGGGGAAGCACATTGCGGCAACGCGATGCCATTGCATGTCAGGAGCCAACAGGTGTGGAGCAACACAAATTAGCACAATCCGGTCAAGCTCCCAAGCTTCCAAACTGCCATTTCGCCTGGCTGCAACCCCCGATGTGATCCCAATGCAGCTGCCCCAGCCCCTCACCTCCACCACCGGCGTGTCGTTGCGCACATCCACGTCCAGGCGCTTGAAGTTGTCCAGCGCGTGCTGCCGCATCCTGCGGGTGGTGCCAGCCATGGTGCCAGCGGCAGGGTGCCCGTTGGCATGCGGGTGGCTGAGCAGCGTATGCCTGCTGGGTCCTGCCCTGCCTGCCTTCCTCCGAGCCACCCCACCCAGCCACTGCTCCCAGCCAGCCGACCCCCTGCAGGCAGCTCACTTCTCGTCAAACTGGACAAGGATGGAGGGGGTGGCGTTCAGCAGGGAGACCCGCACGTAGGGCATGAGCTCGGGGTACTTCTTCTTCAGGTCTTCACGCAGGAAGTCGCTCAGCGTGCCCGCAAACTCCACGCCTGGTGCGGATTGGGGTGGGGTTGGTGAGGACAAGGTAGGAAGTGGGCGGTGGGATGGCGATGGGGCAGCGAAGTTTGTGCAGCCATGCCGTGGCCGTGGCCCATGGCAGCAGGCTCAAGCAGGCTCGCCCAGCACGCCCAGCGAACCCAGCAAAGCTGCATGGCCTGTCCGGCCAGCAAGCACAGCCAAGCACGCCACACAAGCAGGTTCGCAAACCTCACCAGTTGGGCCGCCGCCCACCACCACAAAGTGCAGGGCGCGCCGCATATCCGCCTCCTTGGTGCCCGGCAGGGCCGCCAGCTCAAACTGCTGCTGGATGCGCTGGCGCAGGCCCACGCTGTCGGGGATCTGCACAAGATAGTGCTGGAGCGAAAGGCCATTAGCAGCTGCTGAGCGGCAACCACGCCAGTCTGCGCACACGGTACTGCACTGCATGCCAACCCCAGCCTGCCCTCCTCTGCTGCAAGCAGAGCAATGCACAATTGCTTGTCCTGCCCCAGATGTGCTCGTTGATCGCATGCCTGCACACCCACCTCCTTCATGAAGTAGCAGTGCTCCTCGACACCCTTGACGCCAAACGTGGCGGGCTGCTCCCCCACTGACACCACCAGGATGTCATCTGCATTGGATGAGGGGGTTGGTAGATCAAGAGGTGAGCTGGCCGCGTGGCAAGAGCGCCAGTACGAGCGGCGGCAGCAGCGGCGGCGGCGGCAGCAGGCACGCTCAGCTTCAGCACATCTCCAGCACATCTTCAGCATCAATAGCCCCTGCAGTGGCAGCTGCAGCCTCTGGCAGGCAGCACCCACAGGGGATCTGGAACTCGGGGCGGAAGCCGTCCTCGTAGCAGTTCTTGCTGGTGCAGTACACCACCTGGGTTGAGGGTGTGGGCATCCAAGCCGGTTGTTCAGGGTGCAATGCCATCCAAGCCAGCTGGGCAGCAGTGCTAATGAGCATGTGGACGGCCTGTGCCGTGCACAGCGCAGCGGTCCGCCACAGAAGGTCGACTTTGCTGGTGAAGCAGCTGCTGCAGGCTGCTTCCCCGTCCCTCCCCGCCCTGCGTGCAGCCCCCACCTTGCCCTCCAGGTCCACCCGGTCGCAGGCGGCCTCAAAGTAGTCCACAAACGGGTTGGCCACCCGCACCGGCTCCAGCAGGGACCGGAACTCAATGGTGCCCACAGCAGTGGCGGGCAGCATGGGCGTGAACTATGGGCAGGTGGGGAAGGGGGGCAGAGGCGCGGCAGGGGAGTCGGTGGCAGCATTGGGGCATATGAACGAACCTGACTGCCTTTGCCGCCTGGCCAACACAGCACTTGCAGCTCCGCCGCAGACGCCCTTCTGCCTGATTCACCAAGTCCAAGCCCGAGCCGCCTCACCAGGAAGTGGTTGCGGGGCGACACCACACACACTTCGAAGCTGTCTGTGTCGATGACCTGAGGAGGATGCAAGAGCAGTACATGTAGATGAAACCACGGGTGAGCAAGGGTGAGGGCGAGCGGAGCAGACAAAGTGGAGCGGCCGGCTGCTGCACAAGCCCGTTGTACGCAACCGTAACCAATGCCCAGCCTTGCACCCAGGCCGGCGGCCACACCTTCATGATGGAGTGTGCCGCCCACCCCGAGCCCAGGATGACCACCACTGGCTTGTCAGACTGCACCCGCAGCGCACCGCCTGCCATTGGGAAGGGAGCTCAGCGCAGTGTGGAAGGGCTGCTGGCTGACCACTTGCAGGTGGCCGCGGAAGGAAGGCATTACAGTGAAGGGTGAGCCCGCATGCTTGCTGCCCCCGGCCGACCTTCAAGGCCCTGCATGCACCTCTCGACCGTCCTACTGAGACCTTGCAATACAAACCAGGCAGGCACACGCCAGCACCCACCCTTGCCCTCCACCAGCAGCCGGTCCAGCGCCTTGGTGCTGGGCAGCTCGCGGATGCCGCGCTGCAGATGGCTGGCCACGTCCTCGCATGACTCCAGCACACGGTCCCTATGAGTGGCAAACCAGGCGGGGAGGGAAGGGACAGCTCAGTTGCCAGCTTGTGGCTGAGGATTCAAGCACGCAGCTCCTCCCCAGTTGGGCGGCTTGCACTGGGGGAAGTGCAGCGACTCCACAGGACTCCAGCGGGGGAATCTGCAAAAAGCCCACAGGCGGAGGCATCCGCGCTGCCGTCCTGCTCGCAACCATCACCCCACCCATCAACTGACCAGGTCTCCTGCCCCCACGTGCGGGGGCGGGGCCAGCCCTCAAACTTGTTGGGTGTGTGCGGCTGCGGCGCCCCTTTCTGCTCCTGCGACTGCTCCTGCAGGGGGCGGTTGAAGCGGGGTGCCTCGTCCAGTGCAGGCCCCTGCGTTGCAGCAGCGCGGGCCTTGCAGCGACGGCAGGCGGGAGCGGCGGTGGCGGCGGCAGCTGAGATGACGGCTGCCGCGGATGAGCGTGATCGATGCGGTCCATCCACCCCAGACCAGTGCGACACACCTTAGGCTTCTCCTTGACCGCTTCCGCCCGAACGCTGAGCCGGCTTCTCGCTGCACAGCGCAGGGGCGCCTGGCGGGCCACCCCAGCGATGAGGGGCGTCCCAGCGGTCGAAGGCCGCTGCCGCAGGCCCAGCTGCTGCGCCATAGGCGTCACGAGCGCCGCCACCCAGTGCTGCCCTGCCTGTCGGGAGGCCTGGTGGACTGATCGGGCTGCAGGGTGACGCACAGGAGCGGTGCAGCACGCGATGTGGGTGCGCCGAAAGCTCATCAGAGCTTTGCCGAGCTCACGAGAAAGAAATGTAGGGGGGTTTACATGGGCCCTGCCGCGCCTGCAAGTCACTGTACCACCTACCACCCACTTGAGTTGATCGCTTGACAGAGCCTCTAGCTCACGTTCCGGAAGCCCCTCCCCAAACAGGCCCCTCCCAACTATGCTGCTGGCGCAGCTGCGGCCCTCGCCGCTCCTAGGACAGCGTCAGAGCGCGCTGCATAGCTCACAGGGCGCTGCGCGCTGCCCAAGGCAACCCCGCCGCCTGCGGCTGGCGGCGCCCCGAGCCCGGCAGGTGCAGGAGCCTCCCTCCGCCCCCTCCAAGGCAAGACAGCGTGATCGGGGCGCCCCCCAACCCGTGCACGGGCCCTGCAGGCGCGGGTGCACTTCCGCCACCGGAGGGCGCCGCCGCCACCCTCGCTCCGCGTTGTGACCCTTGCATCGCCGCCTGCTCTGCATTGATCTTCCTTGCAGCCCCCCGAGCAGCCCCCCTCCAATGGCACCCCGCCCACCAAGCTGCCGGAGCTGCCATTCACGGAGCTGGACATTGAGGCGCTGCGCAACAACGCGCCGCCGGCGCCGCCACGCCCGGCAGCTGCCAAGCCGCCGTCGGGCGGCGCGGGCAAGAAGGGCAGCAGCCGGCCGCTGACTGAGCTGGACATGATGGTGATTCGGGGCAGGGACCACGATGCGCCCAAGGTCCAGTGGCCCCAGAAGAACAGCTTCCTAGAGGTGGCATGGTGCGTGGCGGCGGGGGAGGGAGGGGCGGTGCATGCGCTGCAGGAATGGCAGCGCGCCCTCTGGGGCAGGGCGGCAGCGCACCGATTGCACACACACCCTGCACCTGACTGCAGGGACCAGCTGATGGACTCGGCGGGCGACATCTACAGCCACGTGCGGCGCGGCATCAAGGAGCTGCCCACCACCAAGGCATTCGACAAGCTGGTCGGCATCGGCTCCACGCTGCGCCTGCAGGTGGGATTGTTGTTGCGGTTGCAGGGGTGGCGGGAGGGGTGGCGGAACAAGGTCGCTTGCAGCATTTCGCCTGCTGCTGCTGGGCCCAAGTTTGGAGGCTCGTCGTCAGCACTAGTGGAA
The DNA here is from genome assembly GCA_009928355.1 of Chlorella sp. CH2018. Lineage (NCBI taxonomy): Eukaryota > Viridiplantae > Chlorophyta > Trebouxiophyceae > Chlorellales > Chlorellaceae > Chlorella > Chlorella sp. CH2018. The sequence goes on along the minus strand of VIYQ01003485.1, from coordinate 3,289 downwards.
GCCCCTGACCCAGCCGTTCCCTTGCCCCACCCGTCCACAGGCGGACAAGCCGGTCGTGCTGCTGCTGGGCTCCGGATGGGGCGCCCACTCCATCATGAAGGTGTAGTGGAGGGCAGCAGGCCGTGCTAACAGATTGTGTTTACACGGCATGTTTGTTGGGCGTTTTGCCTCAGGTTTTTGCGGCGCTCGCTGGCATGCTGCCAAGGCAGCCACTCATGTTTGACATGCCAAGCCAGCAATCGGTGTGCCCACGTGGCTCTCACATCTTCCCTTTGGCAGGTCATCGACGTTGATCAGTATGAGGTGGTCTGCGTGTCTCCGCGCAATCACTTCCTGGTGAGGAGGGGGCGGGGCAGGACATGCATTGAGAGAGAGAGAGCGGATGCGCCGTGACTGCGACCTGCACATGCACTGTGGATGCTGAGGCCCGGTTGCTGGTGCCAGCTATGCCCCCGAAAGGCATCCGCGCCAGGCAATGCGCCCAGTCGCTTGGGCGCAGTATGAGCCCGCCGATGTCTGCACCCCACCCGCCCACAGTTCACGCCCATGCTGCCCTCGACGGCTGTGGGAACGGTGGAGTTCCGCTCCCTGCTGGAGCCGGTGCGGGTGGCCAACCCCTGTGAGTGCTCACGGAGGGTGTCATTGAAAGCAGTGTTGCTTGAGGTATGCATGCTGCTGCTTTGAGATGCTTGTGCCAGCGCTGGGCTAGTGCCGCTGCTGTCGAGCGGCTACAGGAGGCATGTGCTCTGCACCGCCATCATAACTGAGCCCCCCAGCCCCCCACTGTCGCCTGGTGCAGTCGTGGACTACTTTGAGGCATCATGCGACAAGATTGACCTCGACAACAAGGTGGGGGCATGCTGTTTCAGCGACGCAACCTGGCCCCTGCGCCCGTACTGCTGTTGTATTACTGGCTCAACTTGCCCACGGTTGGTATCGCTCGCCGCTGAAACTGTGGCCATCACACTGTCCGCCTGCAGGTGGCCTACTGCACCAGCAAGAACGCGTACAAGGACGGCCGCCTGCCCAAGTTTGAGGTGCCCTGTGAGTGAGCAGCTGGACCAGCTGGCGCGTGTGCGCCGGGTGCCGTTTGCGCTTCTGGCTGCCAGGCATACGTACCTTGTTCCTACGTTGGCTGTCACTCAGTTTCGACCGCCTCACCTGCTGCCTGCTGCCTGCCATATCCATCGTTGCAGATGACATCCTGGTGGTGTCAGTGGGGGAGCAGCCCGCCACGTTTGGCACCCCCGGCGTGGAGGAGAACTGCTTCTTCATGAAGGAGGTGCGGCGGATCAGGGTGGCACTTTTAGGTTGTTGTCAAGACCCACAGCAGCTGCCAGCACTGTTTTGCATTGAGAATTTGGAACGCCAACCCAAGGGGCACGCCTGAGGCAAATCTGCAGATTATGCAGCAGCCAACTCACGGCTGGCCCTGCTCTTGCGCAGATCCCCGACAGCGTGGGCCTGCGCCAGCGGATTCAAAACCAGTTTGAGCTGGCGGCCCTGCCGGGCACCAGTGAAGAGGACATGCAGACAGCGCTGCACTTTGTGGTGGTGGGCGGCGGTCCCACGGGTGCGACCTTGGGTTGCTGCAGGCCTGAAGAAGATGGGGCAGCGGGGCATGCTTCACTTGCTGGCAGGTGTCCGTCTGCAGATGTCAAATAGAGAAGCTTGCTGCAATGGTTTGGCATGGCCCATCTGCCCACTTCCGTGTCCCACCCCACCACACCACACCCCACCCCTCTTCGCACCAGGCGTGGAGTTTGCGGGCACGCTGAGCGACTTCCTGCGGGAAGACCTGAAGAAGAAGTACCCCGAGCTCATGCCCTACGTGCGGGTCACGCTGCTCAACAGTGCACAGACCATCCTGACGCAGTTTGATGACCGGTGCGGGGCCAGGGGCATGTGCGAATACGGTCGTAGCATGGCAGCCAGCAAGAAGCGCCAGGGGCTGTAGGTTTGCTGCCCTGCGCGCTGTGCATGGCTCTGGCTCTTGCAACCCTGCCTCGCTTCAAGAGCCTGCCCACCCACCAGCGCTCCTGCCGCCCCTCCCTGCGTCCTGCCCTGTGCGCAGGATGCAGCAGCATGCCATCGACAACTTCAAGCGCGTGGGCGTGGAAGTGCGGACGGGCATGCGCGTGACCGGGGTGCGCCCGCCGCTGCCGCTGCCGCTGTGCATGGTGTGATGGTGCGCTGCACACACGGCAAAGCAGCTGCTGCCTTTGCAAGGCCTGGCAGGGCCTGGTGGCAAGCTCATGCTGCCGGTGTGCTGCCTCAACGGCTTGCTGTGCAGGTCACTCGGGACACAATCACGCTGCGCGGCGGCGAGGAGATCAAGTATGGGCTGTGCGTATGTGAGTGGCCAGCAGGAAACAGCAGCTTTGTTTCTGCTGAGTGTGGCTGTGAGTCAAGGCCTGGCAGGAACCTGCTGGCTTTACGTGTGGTGACGAAGGGTGGCTCCCCTGCAAGCCAAACCGCAAGGCGTCTGAAGCCAGGCTCTGCTCTCTCTGCACCACTTCAACTGCAGGGAGCGCCGGCAACGCGCCCCGCCCGCTGGTGCAGCAGCTGGCGGCACAGATCCCGGAGCAGGTGGGCAAGAGTGTGCCTTGTGCGGAAGATGCACAGAAGCGCACTCTCAAACAGCATGTCCGCGCTGTTACTTGGTGCGAGCTGAAACGTGCTGCAAACCCCTCTTCGCTCTGCCGCAGGCCCAGTACCAGCCGGGTGAGCGCCCTTCCAAGCTGGCAGTGGACCCCTTCCTCCGGTAAGCCTGCTGTGCCTGCTGTGTCTCCACTGCACCTGCCGTGACAAGTTTGCTGCCGGTCCCTGCTCTGCGTGCATCCATCAAAGCACCATGCATGCCTCTGCATGCCCCTCATCCCCCTGCTGTGCTCCTTGTGCCCCTGTGCCGCAGGGTGATTGGCGCCCGCGACGTGCTGGCCATTGGCGACTGCTCCCTGATGGTTGGAGACCGCCTGCCCGCCACCGCTCAGGCAAGCTGAGCACCCATGCATGCCTTTAGTGGACGCTCAGGCGCCGGCTGGCCAGCCTGGGAGCTGGCAGGGTGGCTTCATGGGGCTGCATGCTGTGGAGGCCAACCTCCACTGTTCCTGCTGGTTCAAGGGCCTGGCAGGCGGACTCCCAGTCTCTGAGAGGCTGCTGATGCCTGAGTTCGTTTGCATCCGCTGCAGGTGGCAGGCCAGCAGGGTGCCTACGTGGCACACCTGATCAACCGCGGCTTCCTGCCCCTGCAAGGCGGCATGGATCAGGTGGGGTGGGGCGGGGCGGG
>VIYQ01003482.1:0-24810 GCA_009928355.1 Chlorella sp. CH2018 | reverse complement strand
GGTGGGAAGGAAGGGCAGGGGTTGAGAAATGGAGGGAGATGGCAATGTTGGTTGGCGAGAAGGATAGCGGGGGGCGGCCTCCATCCAGCCTGGCAACCAGCCACAGCCCAACCTTGCACTCGCCCCGCATGCCAACCATCCCATCCCAGCCCTGCCCTGCCCCACCTGATCCACTCCTGCAGCACTGGGTCAGCAGCCTGCATGTTGGCCCGCACCCGGTCAGTCACCCCGCCGTACACCAGCTCAAAGGCGTTGCCCGGCGGTCCGGCAGCCTGCAGATGGAGGAAGCGGTGAGTGCAGGAGACCCATCAGCAACAAGCCTTGCCCTTTGCTGTGGCATCTACGGAGCCACATTGCCCCGCGGCCAGCTGCGCCTCAAGCTGCAATACCCATCACCCACCACCCACCTTTCCGGGCGCATCCTCCGGCAGCAGCTTGGCCTTGTGCAGCGCCAGCGTGGCGGCCAGGCAGGGCCCGTACCCCGCAAACACCACCAGGTGGCGCACACAGCCGCGCAGCTGGGCCACAGAGGCGCCGCGTGAGTAGCACTCCCGCGCCAGGTCTGCGCAGTGCAGGAAGCGGTCGGCAGCAACTGAATGCTCTGGCGGTCTTGGCAGTGAGGAGCGAGTAACAGCCTCAACCAGGCGAAGCAGCGGAGCGGAGCTGGAAGGTGGGCGGGCAGGTGTGAACTTGCAGATCTGGGCGCAGCGACCACACCACACCACCGACCTGGCAGCTGGTCCCAGTAGTGGAAGCAGCCGGCCATGTAGAGGCGCAGCAGGGCGCGGTCCATCTCGCTCAGGTCCATGGCGGCCGAGGGGTGGGGGTGCGGCCAGGCGGCAGAGGCGCCGCCGCCGCCGTCGCTGGCGCCGGCTGCTGCTGCTCTCGCAAGGGCGCGGCGAGCTGGCCGGTGCTCTCGGGCAGCCCTGGGGATGCAGCTGGGCGCTGCAGCGGCCCTTGGGCGGCTCGGGAGGCGCCTGCAAGCAGCGGTGCGTTACGAGGCGGCTGTGGCGCGCCCATCGGGGCATTCCTGCAGCTGTGCGAGTTCAGCAGGATGGCGGCACGCACCTCGGGGGCCGGTCGGGGCAAGGGGCGCCGCGAGCGAAGTCGCAGCCCGCCACCAGCATCAACAGTGCAGTGATCAGCGATCGGGGCGCGTCGTCGATGAGAGCAATGTCGAGGCTCTGCGTGAGAGCAGCGGCCCGATCCCTCATGCCCCAGGCACGCCGCCACGGCATTGCCGCCTTACGACCGCCCGTTGCCCCTGCCCTGCCCTGCCACCTTTCACCCAGGCAGCACACTCTGACCGCCACCCTCCATCAACCTGTGGGCACCCTGCATCGGCACGTGGGTTGCACAGCAGTCGGTCGATGGGGTTGGCGGCGGGCGGTCCTGCCCTGCGGCTCCGCTCAGGCGGCAGGAGCGGGTGCCGAGCCGGTGCGGCGGAGAGCAGAGCTCTTGGCTAGAACCATTCAGGAAGCTGCCAGCTGTTCGGGGAAGACTTCGCATCTTGCACTCAGCTTCACTGTCCAAATCGTTAAGCTCCTTGCACTTCCGCCGCCGCCACCCGCCCGCTGTCCCTGCTGCGCCTTGGGTTTGCAACCGTGGGCATAAGCCAACCGAGCGATGCCATCATCCTGCTGGATTGCCTCCCTGCGCGTTCAAGCAGCTTGCAAGCTCTCGCAGGAGCTCGGTCGGCGCGGCTGCAGCCGGTCCAGCCCAGTCCCGTCTCCCCATCCGCTCCCACCCCAGTTTTCTCCATAAACATGCAGCAGTCTGCTCTCTGCGCCAAGCCGCGCCTGGCCGTGCTACCGGCCCGGCCCCTCACCGCCGCCCGCCGGGGCGCCAGCGCCGTCTGCCGCTACAAGGTGCGGAGTGCTCGCGAGATTATCCCTGCGGCTTGCTGGGCCCAACTGCCTTTGTCGCGATTGCGCTTCCTGTCCACTCCTGGGCCTGCGTGCACCAACCATGCCTGGCTGCCTGTTCTGCAGGTGACGCTGCGCACGCCAGAGGGCGAGTCGGTGCTGGAGGTGGGCAAGAACACGTGAGGCAGTGGGGCAGGCAATGCAGTTGGGGCAGGCAATGCAGTTGGGGCAGGCAATGCAGCTTACAGGCAACGCAGCTTGTAGGTGCACAGCAGCGCTTGAACAAAGAGGAGCTCGCGCCAGTGTGCGCTTGCACCACCACTGCCGCTGCCCGCCACATGCCTGCCATGTCGGGCGGACAGTGCCCTGCCTGTCCCCCCATGGCAGCTGTGATGTATGCAGTGCCCTCCTGCTTGCCTTGACGCAGATACATTCTGGATGCGGCAGATGAGGCCGGCCTGGTGAGCTCGGCTGCCGCGCACTGTGCATGCCGGCAGGGCTGCGTGCACAGGTGTTTCCTCACGGCATGCAGATCTGGCCTTGAGCATTCAAGTTGCCTGTCCTCCGTTTGCAGGACCTGCCCTACTCGTGCCGCTCAGGTAGGAAGGGACTCTTGAGAAGGCCTCAGCAGCCGTCCTGACAGGCAGCCGCCACCGCTCAAGTGCCCGACCATGCGCGATACAATGCGACTGCACCATTGCGGTTCCAAGCAATTATGAGGCGCCCATCTTGTCGACGCCCCTCCCCACTCTTGCGCGCTGCCACCCCTCCAGGCGGGTGCTCACAATGCGGCTCCAAGCTGGTGTCAGGTGCAGCCCCCGACCAGAGCGAGCAGTCGTTCCTGGACGACAACCAGGCAAGTTATTGAGTGGTGGGGGAGGGATGAGCAGTTGCGAGGTGGTCGAACCCTCTGTGGAGCTGTTGCGCTCTTCACAGCAGCACAGCGCCGCCGCCGCCGCCGCTCCTGCTGCTTGAACGCGCCTCGCTCCCTGTTGGCCCGCCCCTGCTTGCCTGCCGCAGCTGGCCCAGGGGTATATCATGCTGTGCGTGGCCTACCCCACCGGCGACTGCGTCATTGAGACCAACAGGGAGTCGGAGCTGATGTGAGGCCGCTGGCCAAGGAAGACGGGAGGCAAGGATGCTCGCACTTGATACCAGGCATGCCTGGCCAACCTGGCGATGCATACAAGGATCAACACATCACGACATTGACTGGTCGATTGTTTCCTTTCATCTCATGCACTGTAAGCACTGTCAACACTGCCGCTTGCTCCTACCTGCCCCTGCTTGCCCCGCCGCGCTGCTGTCCTCCGCTTGGCGCCGTTACGGATCCTTGTATGATGTATGCTTCTCAGCTTGTAGCCTGAATCAACTATTCTTGCATGCTGCACCGAAAGGAATTATGACTAGAAACAGGGTTGTTGGTTCTGCACTGCACATGCGCAGCTTCACGAGCCGCCGCCGCGCGCCAGCGCTGGCGGGAGACTTTGCTGGTCCAGAGCCCGTCCATATCCACTGATCGACCGCAGCCACTCCGTAGCCGATCCCCATGCTCGCTCGTCGTCTGCTCGCCAGCCCAGGCGCCGCACAGTTCGCTTGCCCGCCTCCCACCGCCCACCTCCCTCGCCAGCCAAGCTGGCGGCGGTCACCGAGAGTGCCACCACCATCTGCAACGCCCGATCCGCACCAACAAGCGCTGCGCCTGCCCCAGCCCCTGCAGCTGCCGCCGCTGCCGCCCACCCGCCCAGCGGCAGCAGACCCTCCCATGCCAAAGGAGGCTGATGACGCCGCAGGGCCCGCGCCCGATGGCACGCAGCAGCAAGGGCCAGGCAGCCCAGCAGCAGCGGCAGGCGACCCAGCAGCAGACTGGACGCCGCCGTTCCTGCGGCGCATCGAGGCAGCAACCACGACCGACGGCTCGCCGTCTGCCGAGGTGCTGGAGCAGTGGAGGCTGGCATACCAGCAGGTGGGTGGAGCATGCTGCGCAGCAGAGTGGTTACTGGGTGTTTTGACACCTTGATCAACTGTGCAGGTGGGGCAGCCATGGGCGCCTTGGGCCAACACGGCTCCAACCACCCCCTCTCGCACCCCCTGCCTCGCAACAGATGGTGGCGGATGCACGCAACCTGGGCATCCCTGCCTCCGCCATCCCACAGCTCCCAGCGCGGCCAACAGCAGCGGAGCTGCGGGCGGCCCGAGACCGGCTGTCAGGCATGATGGCCAGCTTCCTCAGCGCCGAGCTGTGAGCAGGCAAAGCGCGCTGCTGCACTCTTGTGTGCTGCAGCTCGCCAGTGTGCTGTCTACCTCTGCTGCCTCTGTGTACCACCTCATTCCTTGTGTTGACTATGCACTGCTGCTACGCCTGCTGCTGTACCACCCCGCTGCTGCGTGCCAAGCCGCTGCTGCCACTGCGCCCCCTACTCCACACTGCTGCCTGCCTCTGCTTGCCCACCGGCATGCGTGCTGTAACGTTACAGGTCAATGGGGGAAATTCTCTTGCCTCGGAACCAAATAAGATGCATCAGGGCTGACGAAAAAATTGGTAGGTCGGAGACGGGAAAGACCGTTTAGATCTGCGACAGGGGAGAGCCGGGGGAAGGAGAGCAGGGGCGTCAGCAGGTGGGAGTCTGGTGCATGCTGCAGCTGATCACCCAGCTGGCATGGGCTGCAGCCACGTGCACTGCTGCAATGCAATGCCTGGTACGGCTGCACACGGCTGCCAGGCGAGCGCAGCAGCAGGCTGCCACAGGCTGGCTTGCGCTCCAGCTGTGCTGGTCGTACGCAGCTCAACAGCTGGCCACCCCGCCCAGCTGCCGCGCACCTTGCCCTCCTCGGCAAGGGACTCCACGCGCAGCAGCACAAAGCCGAACGCCAGGCCCTGCGGCGGGAGCAGGAGCAGCGAGCGGCTGAATCGAGCGCTCGGGCGCAGCAGCGCGGCGGTGGCTGAATCTTGAATTATTGGTCCAGCTGGCAGAGGTCGAGAGCCGTCTGCAGCTGCAGAAGAGCAGCTGCAATAGTGATAGCAAAGCTGCCATGCTCCCAGCAGCACCGGCTGCAGCTTGCAAGCCGCTGGTCGGCGCGGCGCAGGGCGGCGCTGCCGCCGCCGCGCCGGCGCCGCCCCGCCAGGCCGCCCCCGCCACTCACAATCAGGGTGATGGCCACCATCACGCCGGACACGCCGAAGATGAAGCCAGCCTCAGCCTCGGCGAGCTGGGCAACCTCGGTGAAGCCGGCCAGGGCCTTGGGCTGCACGGTGGCGCGGCGGGCCGCGCGGGCGGGCAGCAGGGCGGGGCGGGCCGCCACGCGGGCGCTGCGGGAGGGAGGGAGGCGGGGCAGGGCGGGGCGGGGTGTGTGCGAGGGATGGGCGCCGAGCCAGGGCGGCGCCTCCTGGCGCCCCCGCGGCCATCCCATCGGCCTGTGCATCCCCCGATGCACGCACCCAGCGAACGCCTGCTGCTTCAGGGCCACGGCGGGGCGGGCGAGCGGGGCCGCCGCGCAGGTGAAGGCGACTGCGGAGGCCATGGCTGCCAGTTCTGACTCCTGGGAACGAGCGGGCCACGAAGTCGCAGTGCACGGGGCGCGCGGGGCCCGCCCCTGAACTCCCACCCCCTCATCCCGCCACGTTGCATGCCGGGCGGGGGGTGGGCCATTGCCCCCGCTGGCGCCCCCCAGCACACACGCACGCGCAAGGATCGCCGCCGAGGGGGGCAGGGACGCCTGGGAGGAGCGGCAGGCGAGTGGGAGGGGGCGGCATCGCCCGCCGCTGCTCCTGCGCCCGCCAGCGCCTGCCCACCGCCGCCAGCAGTGCCCCCCATCCTGCAGCAGGAGCAGGAGGCGCCACCATGGACTCTGACGAAGAGGAGCTGTGCCCGCTGTGCTGCACGGAGCTGGACGTGACGGACCGGGCCATCCAGTACTGCGAATGCGGATGTGAGGGCCGTGGGGCGCGCCAGACGGGGGCGGGGAGGGGCGGGGCCGCCGCAGCGGCGGCGCGCCGCCGCCGCCCAGCGCCCGCCTGCCGCCTGCCAGCAAGCAGTGCTCGCTGCCTGCAGTGCCACCGTGCTGCGTTGCTGCAGAGTCGAGCGTGCGGCGCCGCGCTGCCCCATCCCTGCCTCCCTGCCGCAGACCAGATGTGCCTGTTCTGCTACAACCAAATCCTGGACGAGGCAGCCAAGGCCAGCCTGGCCGCCAAGTGCCCAAACTGCCGGTCCGAGTACGATGAGGAGAAGATTAAGATGCAGCACATCGATGCAGAGCAGTGCGTGGCGGGTGCACTGCAGTTTGGCATGTGCAGGGGCCAGAGGCATGTGCAGGGGCCAGAGGACCGGCTGCGCTGCGATGGTACCACGCCTTGGCTGCCACGAGCTGCTGCTGCTCATGCAAACTGGCGTATTGCGCTTCCCCCTGCTGCTGCCGTGCCTGCTGCGGTCCGATGTGCTGTGCCCTCACCTCATGCTGTGCCCGTGTTGCCTACCACTGCCGCCGCAGGCTGGAGGAGGAGAAGCGCAAGCTGAAGGAGAAGGACCGGCCCGCCAAGTCGGCCAGCAGCCGCGGCATCAACCGCGCCAACCTGCACGTGCGCCCAGGGGCAGCGGGCTGCAGCTGTGGTTCATGAAACTGTGCGGCTGCGCGGTGTGGCAGCATAAACAGGCTGGCAGCTTGCGTATTTGGTCTTTGAGCTGCGCTGTGCTGCTTGCCCGCGGGTCTGCAAGAGTGGCCGCATGTTGCTGCCAGTGGCCTCACCCTCCTGCCCCGTCCACCGCGCCTGCCTGCCTGCAGAACATCCGGGTGGTGCAGCCCAACCTGGTGTATGCGGTGGGGCTGTCGCTGGAGATCTGCACAGAGGTGCGCTGCAGCTGCTGCTGCAGGAGCACTGACCCTGCTGCTGCTGCTGCTGCTGCTTCGCTGACTGCCGAAGGCTTTTGGATGATGGGCGAAGTCTCCTCGCATGCCTGCGTGGCCAGCTACATGTGACACTGCACTGCTGCCGCACCTTGGCCCGCTGCAGGAGGCGCTGCGCGAGCACCACTACTTTGGGCAGTTTGGGCGGACCATCAAGATCTCGGTGAACCGGCAGCCGCAGCACGGGCATGGCCACGGCCACGGCCATGGGCGGCAGGGCCACCAGACCGGCTCGGCATACGTGACCTTCAAGCGGCCCGAGGGTGCGTGCAGATTGCTGCTGCAGCAGCTGCTGGTGTGGGTGGGCGCACACTTGCACTTCGCAGGCCAGCAGGCCAGCGACAGTGGATGCTGCGCCGCCGCTCCAATTGCCGGTGTGGCACCTCGTCCCCCACTGTGCCACTGCCTGCGGCCCCCTCCCCTCCCCTCCAGACGCGCTGCGGTGTATCAAGGCACTGGACGGCGCGGTGTGGAAGGGGCGGCAGGTCAAGGCGTGCTTTGGCACCACCAAGTACTGCAACGCCTTCCTCAAGGGCGTGCCCTGCAACAACCACGACTGCCTGTACCTGCACGAGCTGGGTGCGTAGTGTGGGGTGGTGTGCTGGGGTTGTTGGGGTTGTGAGGTATGCGGGCATAGCTGCTGCCAGCAAGCATGCTGCTGTGCAGGCTTGTCCCCGCGCTGCTGCCGCCAACTGCCTCCGTGCTGCACAACAAACTGACTCAGTTTGGGGAGGTCCACTGCTTGTGCGTTACCTCGCCCATCCTCACTGCCACCCTCTGCAGCCGATGAGGCCGACTGCCTGACCAAGGAAGAGGTGGCGGCAGGGCTGCTGCCTGCCCGCTTCATGGCCATGGGCGGCGGTGGCGGCTTCAAGCCGCGCCTGGCGCAGCACACCGTGCCCGCACCGCACGTGAGCGCAGCAGGGGTGAGGGAAGCATGGAGCGGATGGCCTGCTGCACCTGGTGCTGGAGCAGATTGTATGCAACTGGTGAGTAACAGCACATTGGTACCCTGCAGCCGCTGAAGAGCTGCTGCCTGCATTGCATCCACCATCCGCAGGGTACGGCGGAGGGCAAGGCGGCAGCAGCAGCAGGCGCACACCGGCACCCGGCATCCCACCCAGTGCACGTGCTCACAGTGCCGCGCCATGCGGCCCGAGGCGGCGCTGGCCCGCTGCACGACGGCGGCGGCAGCGGCAATGCAGCATCGGGCGTGTGGGGCAGCCCTGCGGCAGGCGTGCTGGCGGCAGCTGTGCCGCCCCCACCGGCGCCGCCACCCGCTGCGCCGCCACGGCCGGCACCTGCGCCGGCACCTGTGGTGCCGCCACCTGCCCCCGCTGGCCCGTCATGGGCAAGCATCTCGTCGGCGCCACCACCCCTGCCTGCGGCAGTGCCCCCACCGCCGCCACCGGCAGCAGCAGCAGCGGCACCAGCAGCAGCCAGCTCACTGCCAGTGGCGGCGGCGGTGCACCACCCACCGCCATCGACAGTGGTGCCGCCGCCGCCCACAGATGTGCAGGAGTGGCCATCCCTGGGCGGGCCGGCTGGCAGCGGCACCACCTCGCCACAGCGCGAGGACAGCAGCGAAGGGGCGGCGGCGGGCGGCCTGGCTCGCGTGGGCAGCGCCAACGGGGCAGGCACCACAATGGCGGAGCAGCTGCAGCGGGCGCAGAGCAAGCCACCCAGCGCGCGGGAGCCGCCTCGGCCCAAGAAACTGCTGCCCCTCAGCTCGCCCGCCAAGCTCAAGCCGCTGGGCAAGGCTGCGCCGCAGAAGTCGCCTCTCAAGGTGGTGGCTGCTGCCCCAGCACCCACTGCGGCTGCAGCAGCAGCCAGCAGTAGTAGCGCTGCAGCCCCCACCGCTGCGCCACCTGCAGCCACCACAGCAAATGGCACAGCGGCAGGCAGCAAGCAGCAGCCTGCTGCTGCCGGCAGGGCAACTGGCAAGGCAGCAGCGGCGGCGGAGGCTGCTCCTCGCAGCCCTCGCAAGGAGGCACGCAGCCCGCGTGCCGAGCCGGCAGGCAAGGCAGCAGCAGCGCCATCCCAGCAGCAGCAGCCGGCGTCCAGTGCAGAGCCTGCACCCAAGCCGCTGTCTGCTCGCCTGCGGCCGCCACCTGGGTTTGGGGCCCCTGCAGCCGTTGCGCCGCCGCCTGGTTTCGGCGGGCCGGCAGCAGCCTCAGCGCCGCCGGCACCACCTGCAGCCCTTGCTGCTGCAGCGGCTGCCTCCACTGCTGCAGCGGCTCCAGAGCCGCGCGCAGAGCCAGCCAGCAGCCCTGCGCCTGCAGCACCGCCTGCACCTGCAGCACCCGCCCCTGCAGCTGCTGCTCCCGCCCGCAAGAAGGTGCTCATGCCGCCTCCTGGGTTTGGCGGCCCCAGCACCGCAGCCAGCACGGCCAGCAGCACTGGCGTCACACCCCCAGCCTCCCTGCATGCCTCTATGGACGGTGCACCGCCCAGCCTGGCAGCGGCAGCAGCGGCGGCACGGGCGGGAGGCACCAGCCCTCAGGCTGCAGCTCAGCCCAAGGCGGAGGCAGCAGAGACACCGGCCAAGGAGTGTGTGACGCCCTCGCGCGCTGCGGCACCGGCAAGCAGCGGTGTGTCGGCTTCCACGCCCACGCAACTGGGCAGCCTGGAGCACTCGCTGCCGTCTGCGGGCGACCTGCTGTCTGCTGCGACGGGTGCACCCACCAGCGAGGTGAGGCGGAGGGGCAGGCAGTCGTAACAGCTGAGGCGGCGGCATGCTGCCAATGCATGGCTGATTCACCCTGCAAGAAATTGACGTCATGATGAGGTCTTCCGTTGCTGCGCCCAGCCTGCACCTGCACTCCTGCACCTGCATTTCACGGTCTCCATGTCCCCCCTCTCGGTCCTGCAGGCCCGCAGCGCGTCGCCGGCCCCCAGCCTCAGCAGCACCGGCTCGCACCAGCAGCAGATGGCGCGTCGCCACCGCAGCCGCTTTGCGTTTGCGCAGGCGGTGGAGGAGGCGGCGGAGCAGGAGGCAGCAGAGGCGCAGGCGCAGGCTCAACAGCAGGCCCAGCAGCAGCAGGCGGCTGCTGCGGCCGCGGCTGCAGCGGCGGCGGCGGCTGCAGCGGCGGCTGCTTCCGAGCCCAGGCAGCCATCGCTGCCGCCCGGATTCGGGCTGCCGCTGACGCAGCAGCAGCCGCTGGCCCCCACGCGTGCCTCCCTGCTGCTGCACGACACGCTGACCACGCGGCAGCAGACTGCCCCAATCCCTGTGCAGCAGCCGCAGTACCAGCAGCACCCGCTGCTGGCGCCCCAGCAGCAGCAACCGCAGCAGGCTTCGTCCCTGCATGGCACCTCTCCTGCGGATGCGGGCGCGTTCTTCAAGCAGGTGTGCAGCTGGTCATGGCGGCGCTGGGGCATGCTGTGCGGTCAGGCTGGCTGGCATTTGTGCGGACATCGTACCTGAAGGCCCATGGCTTCCTGTCTCACTCACATCCACTGACCACTGCCACCTGTGCTTCAGATGTTCCCCACCGCCCATGTCTCGGTGGCCAGCAGCTACGAAGCAACCGCCCAGCAGCAACAGCAGCAGCAGCAGCAGCAGCAGGCAGCCCTGCTGCATCAGCAGCAGCAGTTCCAGCTGCAACAGCAGCAGCAACAGCAGCAACAACAACTGCTGCTACAGCAGCAGCGCGTGGCAGCGGCCTACCAGCCCCTGCAGCAGCCGCAGTACCAGCAGCCGCCTCCTCAGTACCAGCTGCAGCCGCAGTACCAGCAGGCACAGCCGCAGTACCAGCCACTGCCACAGCAGCATGAGCTGCCGCCGCCGCCGGGCTTTGCGCCCCAGATGGCGGGTGGGCTGGGCGGCCTGCATGGCCACCTGGGTGCTGGCATGGGTGCTGGCGCCGGGCTGCACGGTTCCGCCCCACTGGGCGCCTCCACCGGCAGCAGCCTGTACAACCCTCACAACCCCATTGCTGGCAGTGAGTGGGAGGGTGGTGTGGTGAGGTTCGTGCAGCCTGTGCCGTGGTGGAATGGGGGGGACCAGCAGGCAGACAAGCCGATTTGCACTCTAAATGAAAACCATTCGCATGCCTTCTCACCCGCTTGCCCCCGCAGTGTTTGCCCAGCACCAGCAGCAGCAGCCGCAGCAGCAGCAGCCGCAGGCAGTGGGCGTGCCGCCCGGCCTCGCCCTGCTGCGCCAGCTGCAGCAGGCGGGCCAGCAGAACGCGGTCGCGGCAGCCGCAGCGGCCGCGGCCGCGGCAGCCGCTGCCGCTGCGGCGGGCCAGCAGCAGCAGCAGCACCAGCAGCAGCAGACCAGCGGGTTCGGCGGGTTTTCGGACCCGGCCATTGCTGCCATGGGGGCTCGCTCTGCGCAGCCCCCGCTGCTGCCCCCTGGCTTTGGCAGCTTGAGGTGATTCATATCCGGCGTGACCATTGTGCACGCATGCGCCGATGTCGGCTCGATATACCCCTCCGCGCCCTTCCTCCTCCTCTTCTTTCATTCCTCGCCGGCACCCCCGTGAGCTCTGTTGACTGCTGTGATGCAAGCATGCCTCCTTAGACTGCACGGGCAGGTGGCGGCCTGGATTGCAGACCTCCATGGTGGAAGTGTTTGGTTTTACAGCGGCGGCAGCGGGCAGGACACTACCGAGCAAACAGTGCCTGCTGCACTTCCCTGCTTCAACACTGCAATGTGGTGATGAACGGCAGCATAGCTGCGCCAGCGCGCTCTCAAGCTGCTCGTCATCAGGTGTTGTCAGAGCACCAAAGAGGCGGGCTCATGTCAATCCTGCAGGCAGAGCGGCGGCGCTGGAGCGGCGGTGGCACCGGCGGTCGGCAGCCAGCCATGGCCGCTGGTTGCACGTGGCTCGCTTGCCGAGTGCCGCTGTGCCTGTCTGTGGCTGCCCTGGCTCCATGCAAGGCTGCTGCGAGTCCTTCCAGACCCTCCATGCCAGGCCCATGTCTCTCCACCAGCACTCGTTCCTGCTGTCCGCCTCAGTCCCCCTGCCCAGGCTTCACAGCAGCTGCCCAGCCCTCGCAGCAACTGCCCAGTGGCCCCACACCCCCCTGCCTTGCTTGTGGTGAACAGCGGTGCGGCTCTGGCTTGCCCATGATCAGAACGCCCCCTAACAACCCAGGCTCGATGCTGAACCATGCGGGCAGGCTCTCTCAGCGCCCCCCGTCCGCCCCCCGCCGCAGGTCCGCCGTGCTGCCGCAGCTCGCCGCCAGCGACCCCCATGCCCTCGGCCTCATATTCAGCCGGCTGGACGATGACGCCAGGTGGGAGGCACCGGAACAGTTTATTAACAGCATGCAAGTGTGTCGCACACATGCCTAAGCCTCATCAAGTGCTGGGCTGCTTGGCATGGCGCAGGCGGGCGGCCGCGGCGGTCAGCCGTGGCTGGCACGACACCGTGCGCGGCGATCAACGCATCTGGCCCACACTAGTGCTGCGGGGCAGCACTGCAGTGGTGCGCAGCGAGGGCTGGATGCTGGGGCACGGGGCACTCGATGGCGGTACAGCAGCAGATGAAGTGGCCACCGCAACTGTGGCATGGGAAGTGGAGGCGCGCACCCAAGTGCTGAGCCGTGCGGCCCGCCTGAGCGCCCGCACCGAGCGCATGCGCCTGGAGGGCTTCGAGGATGAGGTGCGCTGAGCGGCATGGTGCAAACCTGCATGCATGCTACGTGGCTGGCACCCTCCTCATGTCCCATGCCATGCCATGCTGTTGTCCCCTGCCATGCCTTGTTGGGTGCCCAGCCGCCATGCCATGCCATGCCATGCTCTTTGTTTTGTCAGGCCATGACGTGCCATGCCATGCCATCCCACGCTGCTGTGCCTCATTTGCTTCCCTCCAGGCGGACCTGGTGCCAGGCGTGCTGGCAGTTCTGCCGCCAGGGCTCACATCGCTGGACCTGGCCACACCCTGCACTGGCCCAGTGCTGGGCATTATCGGGGAGCGCTTCGCCCGCCTGCAGCACCTTGAGATGTGTGCCTGCGACGGGGGCGCAATCGATTGGGCAGCTCGGGGCACAGCGGCTGCCCTGCCGCCGCTGCAGCGTTTGGAGCTCACCTACTCCTCTCCAGATTTTGCGTTGGAGGGCGGCTTCCTTGACAAACAGTATGCAGTCGGCACGATGCCAGGTGAGGTGGCAGCCTTGCTGCAGGGCGCCAGCCGGCTGCAGACGCTGTCCCTGGAGCTGTCCTTTAGCCCCGCTGTAGGGCAGCTGTGGGCAGCCCTGCCTGCGCTGCGCCACCTCAGGTGCGACTGCTTGTCCAGGCCTACGCCAAACAACTGTGTCACTATATTATATATATTATATATATTATCCACATCCGACTCCGTTCTCACTCCAACACACTTCTGATGTGCCATGCAGGCTGGTGCTTTTCGTTATTGACACTGCACAGGACCAGCACCAGCCAGCACTTGAACAGGCAGTGCAGGCCCTGCATGCCGCCACACAGCTGGAGTCCCTGCACCTGAGTGTCACCACCAGCAGCTATGCAGACGTAAGCCAGCTGTAGGCACAAGCACCGTGCCCCAACATGAGGCCCTCGGTTAACATCCAACTCACGCAAAGCTGCTTGCTTGGATCTTCTTGAGATGTTGTCCCTGCCTTCCTCCCTCCCATGCCACAGGGCAATGCCGACCCCGGTGATGACTACTGGCTGGCCGAGCTGGGGGAGCCGGTGGACCTGCCACCCCTGGCGGACCTGCCCAGCCTGCATTCGCTGGATGTTGGTGGGCTAGCAGTGCTGCCGCCCGACTGGCGCCAGCTCACCTCGCTGCGCCAGCTCAGCCTGCGCCCACTCCTGCCTGAAGAGCCTCAGCCTGAGGCACACGACTTTGGCCAGCCCGTCACTGCCCTAGCTGCGCTGACGCAGCTGCGCCTGCCGGACGCCCACCTGACGCCCGCCCTGTGCGAGCTGGGCGGCCTGCGTGACCTGTCAGTCAAGGCAGGGGAACAGCTGCCAACCGAGGTCACCCGCCTCACCAGCCTGACCTCCCTGTCGCTGTTTGAGAGCCGCAACGAGGCTGCCGCCCCAGCTCCGCTGCCCCAGCAGCTGTGCGCCACCCTGCGCCGCCTCAACGTCAGTTGCATGCCAGCCAGGCAGGAAGCCTGGAGCACCATGCTGCGTGAGGCGGACGCTGGTGCCCAAGTGCGCATGAACTTTTTGCCCGAGCCAAGCCCAAGGATGTTTCAATGAAAGAGCACTGTTTGCTTGCATGAACAGCAGCAATCCACTCCTAGGCCTTCACATGAACATGCATGGATCCAGACATGCCCCGTTCTGTGCTCTGCTGCACTGCTGTCCAGTCGCCAGCCCCTGCCAACTTCCAGGTGCTGCTGTTTGTCGTAGAGCTGCTTGTGCATGTTAGGTTGCACAGTGTGACACAAGCACGCTCATGCGCAGTGGAAGGAACGTGTGCAATGGCAGAACGAGTAAAGAGATGTGTAATGCATGTGTCCATCAGCAGCCTCATCCCAGGCGCAGGCGGCCCTTGCGGTGCTTCATCACTCGCTCCCATCGCCGGTCGTCCTCAAACTGCGCAGCACAGCAGGGGCCGAAAACATGGTGGTCCTTGAACGTAAGCAAGAAGCCAGGGGGGATGAATGTGCGCCCGGCAACACCCTTGGCAGCTGCAGCACATGGCACGGCAAACTTTGCTGCCCACACCTTCTCTATCGCTGCGCGCACGTCGCAGCCGGCTTGCGAGATGTAGCTGCAGCACATGGGTAGGAGTGTGTGTCAGACTGAGGCTATGCCACGTCTCTGGCTGCGAATGCACTGTGGCACTGTGCCATCAATCAACTTGCAAGCCACCCAGCCCCTCACGCCGTGCTCACAAGGTGGCGGTCGGCTCGTCAATGCGCAGTGCGCGCTGAAGGACAGCTGCCAGCTTGGCCACTGTAGGAAGGGGAGCACAGCATACTTGGTAGCTCTTGCAAGGCAGCCAGTGGGTTACAGCCGCTTGCAGCAGCCTCCTCTCCTCGCCTGTGGTGAAACGCAGGCATCCCGCTCGTCTGCAGCTCACCCACAAAGGCCTGGTTGCTGCCGCGCTGGCCGCCCCCACTGCCACCATTCTGCCTCGCCAGCTGGCCGGGCAGTTCCTGGCCGTCTGGCAGCAGCACAATGAGGCGCCGCTTGCTGTGCTCGTCTGCTACAAATGCCACGCGCTTGCCGCTGGCCGCCGCCTCCACATCCGACACTGGGATGAACAGGTGGCTCCTGAGTGATCATTGGACAGTGCATGGAGGAAGGAGAGGGTGTGAGTGACACCACCTTTGCTGGGCGACTTCACGTTCAGTATCAGAAAAGCCTCCAATGAACGACCTCGGCTGTTGCCTGCACTCATGCCACGGCTGCCTGTCGCTGCCCTCGTCAGCTGTCGCCACAGGCACACTTCCTACCCACCTGCACGCCAGCGCATTGTCGGACAGCAGGTTGTTCAGGCGCTTGAGCTCCACTGTGTCGCAGCCGTAGCGCACCGCCAGGCTGGCCAGGCTCTCCTTGCCCGCCAGGTGGTGGCACAGCACAAAGGAGGCGGGGCGGGCGGCGGCGTAGGCGGGCGCGGCGGGCGGCGGCGCCGCCACGCCGGCCACGCGCCAGCGCGCGCTGAAACGCTCTGCCAACACAATGTCTGCAGGACGTGGGGTGGGCAGCGTGGCAGATAGATGAGGCCGCGGTCAACAGCAGTGCTCTGAAACGGTCCTCCCAACGCAACAGCCGCAGGCGGGACGTTGGTATGCAGCAGCAAATACGGTCCCCAGCCGCCTCACCTGCAAGCTCTCGCAGCCGCTTGCTGATGAGCTGCACAGCACAACGGGTACATGTTGAGCTTTCCTGAGCAATGCCGCGCTAGTGGCAGGGAGCCGCACACAGTAGCAGCAAACAACCACAGCCCGTCTCATCTTCTCCAATCTCCCCAGCTCACCCGCGCATGCACCAGCGGCGCATTGTCGCCCAGGCCCCGCAGTATTTGCAGCCATATGAGGTCGTCCAGCTGGCTCTCCCCCTCTTGGCTCATGGCTGCCAGGGAGACGGCAGAGGTGGAGGGGGAAGCGCTGCCTGCGCTGCTGCCATCATTCGCTACCGCAGCAGGCTGAGAGGGAGCGCCGCTGGCTGCAGCGCTGGTTGAAGCTGTTTCCTGAAAGCCCGCTGACCCAAATGCAGCGCTCTCCACGGCTGCCGCTGCGCTGCCAAGCCCCGCGGCCGGCGCCATCAGGCTGGTTCAGCCGAGCGGCGGCGGAGGCAGCGGCCTAGGCAGCGGCGACCTAGCGCGCAAACAGGCCCCGTGAGCGTTATATCAGGAGGTAAAGCTGCTGCTCCAGGCGGCGTCAGTTTTTTTTTGTGGAGCAAGGCCGCCGGCGAGCGGTGCAGGGTTCAGGAGCGTGCCGCTGCGGGGCCCCGAGCCGGTTGCCGAAACTTTGGGACGGCTGAACGTTGCGATGGTCACGGCCGCAAGCCGCACCGCCCACCTCCTTGGGCATGAGCCTGCTGTCCTGCTGGGCCCCGCCCCGCTGACCCGCGCTGCACAGCTCCCCGCCTCAATTGGCTCCTCGACAGTCACAGAGGCGTCGACAGCTCTCCCCCCACCGCAGTCAAGGCTGCGCCGCCATGCCGCCGCCGCCGCCCTCAACTGCCGGCGCAGACGCGGAGACGCTCCGCCGCGCCATTGCAGCTGGCCAGGACGCGGAGGCAGCGCGCCTGCTGCGCCTGCTGGCGGCTGGAGGCGCGCAGCTGCTGCCAGCCACGTTTGCGGAGCTCGCCGCCGCCGGCCTGCCGCAGGCGGCAGTGGCCCAGGCCCAGCTCGAATCTGGGCAGCTCGACTTGCTGGAAGCGGATACCACGGACGAGGGCGGCTCCTACCTCCACGCAGCGGCCGCGGCGGGGGCTGGGGCGGCAGTCCTGACAGCGCTCATTGCGGCAGGTGCGCCTGTACGGGGCGGGAGGTAGGCAGGCATTCGTGCACCTTTGCTGCTGCAAGCTCGTCCATTGACCAAGCCTCACCCAGCCTCGCTCAAGCAAATGCACCCATTGATGCCCAGGCTGCGCCATTGACGGTGGGGACGACAACAAGGCCACCGCGCTGCATATCGCGGCACGTGAGAACCAGCTGGACACCTGCCGGGCGCTGATCGATGCCGGCGCGGATGCACTGGCGCGCAACCGTCATGGGCGCACGGCACGGGCGCAGGCGGGGGTGAGCAGCGACATCAAAGCGCTGCTGGAGGAGGCGGAGGCTGCCAGCGCGCGGCGGCGAGCGGAGGCGCAGGGCCGGCTGTTTGATGCCAAGATGCGGGGGACGCAGACGGAGAGCGCATGCAGGCTGGGCTGCGTGTGATGCTGCCACGGTGACGGACGAGCTTTATTACATGTGTGGTTTGTGTGACAAGGTGTGAACGCAAGCCATGCGTGGTTGGGTGTGAAGAGAAGCAGGAAAGTACACCTAGGCCTCATGGCCGCTACGGTGCGCCAGCAGTAGTGCATACAGGGAAACCGAGGGTGGTCGTGGTCGGTCAAACCAGTCGGGTCTGATGGAATGCAGGGTGGGGGTGAAACAGCGACGGAAAAGCAGGCAAGCTCAGAAGTGAGCACTAAGGGGAAAGATGGCTAGGAGCCGTTGCGGGGCAGGCTGAGCAGGAAGGTGACCCCCTCCTCCTGCGCAGTCAGCAGCATGCCCTCCTGCTCGCACTGCACCTGCACAAACATGAGTGGGTGGGCACGGGCGGGTGCAAATGAGTTGCCAGTAGCTGGCCATCGACACCACCGCTGAGCCATTCTGGTTGCGCACAAATGCGAGGCAGCTGGCGCACGCCACAAACCAGACAAACGCCCAATCCGCACACAATCGGGCCACTTGGAGTCCAGCTGTTTCACGCACCTGCAGCAGCCCATGTGCCGCTGAGCATTGCCTCACATGCGCCGACTGCCAAATGCCAGAGGGCAGGGTAGCCACCGCCAGGGGGCAGCCCACGGCCCCATGCCCCAAGTCCAGCAGCTCCCATGCACTGGCCAGCCGGTAGCCCGGGGGTGCCTGCACTGCGGCAGCGGCAAGAGCCGGCGGCAGCTGACTGGCTGGCGCACCAGCCGGGTGTGCAGGTGGAGATGCTGCAGCAGGGACTGGCTGCTGCACTGCGGGGCCGGGCTGCTGCGCCGTTGGCTCAATGTGCTGCGCTGCTGGCCCTGGCTGCTGCGCAGCTGGCGCTGGCTGCTTCGCTGCGCTGTCAGGTTCCTCAGCCGCTGGGGGTGGGGGCTGGCCCTCGGGCGGCGGTGGGGGCGGCTGCTCATCCGATTGCTGCCCTGAAGGAGCACCCTGTCCAGCGCCCTCCGCTGCTGCCTCATGCAACGCGTCCTCCTGCTGCGCTGGCTCAGCTGCAGGAGGCTGCTCCTCCGCCACCTGCGTTGCTGCAGCCGCTGCCGCAGCCAGTGATGCCGGAGGTGGTTCTCGCTCAGCTGCTGTCGGCACCGCTGCTTGCAGCATCTCACTCGACTCCTCAGCTGCTGCAGCAGGGGCACCAGTCGCAGCATCCCCCGCTGCAAGTGGGTCATCCATTGACTCTGCTGCTGCAAGAGCATGCGCACTGCCGCCCGCCTTGCCAGCTGCAGCCTCCTCTGCTGTCCGCGGGGCACATGCTGCCTCCTGCCGGCAGCCACCTTCCGCATTCGGCAGGCCTGGCGTGCAAGCGGGTGAGCCGCAGCGCCCACCAGAACAGCAGGGAGCCGGCTGAGCCGATCCCCCGCTGGCATCTGCCGTGCAGTCTGCCTGCTGCTCATGCTGCAGGGACTGCCGCAGGGGCGGCTCTGCTGCTAGCCCCTCCTCTGATGCTGCCTGATGCTCTGCTGCTAGCCCCTCCTCAGCCGCCTGTTGCTCGCCCTCCTGCAGCTGCTCGCTGCCCATTGGAGAGCCAGGCTGTGGCTCTGGCGGCTGCGCCTGCTGTTGCAGCTGCTGCTCTGCTGCCTGCAGCTCAGGCGGCATTGCACTGGGCTGCTCCGACTGCTGCTGCGGTGAGGTCTGGTCCTCATGCTGCACTTGCAACTGCTGCTCCGCTTGCTGAGCTGGCTGCTGCGGGCCTTCATCCAGTAGCTGCTGTTTGGCGTGCTGCTCTTGCGGCTGCTGCTGTGGGTCATCTGGCTCCAGTTGCTGCTGCTCTGGTGCTGCATCTGGCTGCTCCTCCTGCCGCTGCTCTACCGCTCTCAGCTGCGGCTGTTGCTGTTGCTTCCCCTGCTCCTGCCCCTCCTGTGGCTGGTGCTGCTGCTGCTGCTCCTCATGCGGCTGCTGCTGCTTCTGCTGCTGCTCTGCTGCCGCGGCCAGCTGTTGAGGCAGCTCGGCGGGGCTGTCCAGGTGCAAGGAGGGAAGCAGGCCCAGCCCACCAAAGGCCGGGTTGTCCACCAGCAGCAGCTCGCTGCCTCGGTGCCCTCCCAGCCGCAGACTGCTGCCAAAGCCGTGTGTGCCGCCGACCGACAGCGGCGGCAGCAGCGCCCCGATGCCCTCGCTGCTGGTGCCTACGGGGCCACTGCCACCCAGGAGCTGTGGAGAGGAGCCCCGCCCTTCTAGCTCCATGGGGTCCCCCAGCGGCGGCCAGTCGCGCTGCAAGGGCCCTCCCGGCTCCCCCAGGCTGCCGGACAGGCCCAGCTCGCCGCTGGCAGACTTAGCAGGCTGCATCTGCTGCTGCTGTTGCTCCTGCTCCTGCAACGCGGCTGCTGCTGGTTCGGCTTCAGGAGCCGATGCCGTGGACGCGTGCTGCGGCGACTTGGTCCTGCCGCCTGACGGCTGCCGTCGAACACTGCCGGGCGGCGTGCCACCCTGCTGCTGCTGCTGGCTGCTGCGGTTGGGGCTGGGGCTGTGTACTGCTGCCCTGGGTGTGGCGCCGCCCGAAGGGCCCAGCAGCCAGGCCAGCTCCCCCGCATGCACCATCAGCGGGTACTGCACCTCCTCCTCATCCCCTGCAGGGCAGACAGGCGCAAGGCAGGGGAGGTGTATGCTGGCTGCAGCGCAACGCCCCAGCACGCTGCATGCTATGACTCCCCCGCATTGGCAATCCAACCATCATAGTATGAAGCCTGAGGGGAGCGCACCTGTTTCGTACAGCAGCGTGAGCAGCTTGTCTGCGAGCGACACATGCAGCACCATTGCTGGCCACCACTGCCCGCCATCCGGCCAGAACGTCTGGCAATGGGGCAGGGAAGAGCAGCAGCAGACGGGTGAGGCCGCATCAGCCACAAATCGGCGTCAAAGTGCAGCGCTGCGAGCGGGCGTCTATCCCCTTTCCCTGCCCAACTCTTCCACACCAGCCCTCTGCTGGTCCCATGCCCAGACCCACCTGCACCAGCTTGCCCTGCAGGCCCGCCTTCAGGTCCTTGGCCTTCAGCAGCCAGCTCTTGGGGGGCGTGGCAGCTGAGGGGCCCCGCGCCTGGTAGCCCTCCCCAAAGCGGCTCAGGTCTGGCGGCTGACCACCGGGCCGCTCCGCTGACCCGGGTGGGGCATGGCCCTCGTGTGCTGAGGCCGCCTGCTTGCTCCCCTTGCCGCGGGGCCCCTTGCCCGGCCCTGTGCCACGGCTGGCACGTGCCGATGAAGGCTTGGCAGGTGGCTTGCCGGCGGGGCTGCGCCGTGGGCGGCTGCTGCTTGCTGGGACGCCTGCGGGGCCGCCACTGCTGGCGGACAGGCCCGGCAACGGCATGGACAGGTTGCCGTGTGCCAGGGCGCCTGGTGGTGCGGCGCCGGCCACATCATGGGACCGGGTGCGGCGCAGCGGGCGGCCAGTACCTGACAGCGAGGCTGGCCGCTCGTGGGGCGTGCCGCCAGCAGCGGCCGCAGGCATGCCCTCTGGAGCATCAGGCGTGGCTGCTGGCAGTGCTGCACGCGTGCCGTGCACCAGCGCCGCCAGCGGGAGCACCATGGGTGGTGCCTCGCCAGCAGGCGGCAGCAGTGGTAGCTGCCCGCTGCCTGCCGACGCCTTGGCCGCCGCCGCTGCGGCTGCCGCCGCTGCCTGGCGCGCCTCCTGCGCCCGCCGCACCGCCTCCACCTGCCGCTCCAGCTCACTCAGGTCGGTCTGGGTCGAGGAAAGGCAGGGGGTATGATGAGACAGGGGCCAGCCGGGTTGGTGTGCATGCCACAGTTCGTCCAGTACCGCCGGCACACCACAGAGATGGTACGCCGCACGCCACAGACCGGCACAGCCTCACACATTCTGGCCCCACGCACAGCACAGCGCTCACCACAGTGACGCCAGAGAGGTCAACGCTGAGACCCTCGGGCGGGCGGTAGGGCAGGCCAGAGGCGCCCGCCAGGCTGGCCGCACGCAGGGCAGCGGCCTGCGCCGCCGCCTCAGCACGCTGCAACCGCGCGGCTGCGGCAGCGGCGGCTGCCGCTGCGGCTTCTGCACTGCCTGGCGTAGGCGCCTGGCGCTCCAGCCTGGGCAGCATGATGGCCACCGGCTCCTGGCTGCTGTCGGGCCCGTGCAGCAGGCGCCAGGCGGCACGAGCCTGCAGCATGTGCTGCCGCGCCGCTGCTGCCACATCCGCTGCCACACTGCCGTCGTTTGGTTGCTGGCCTTGCTGCTGCTGCTGCTGGGCAGCAATGCTGGAGCCGTAGATGCATGTGCACAGCGCGCGGCTGTGTGGTCAGAGGCAGGGCAGGGGCGCACAAGCGTCAGCGGTCGGTGGCGGGAGGCAGCGGGGCGGTGCAGGACCGCGGCCAACGGCGCGCTGGCAACGTGCCCCCGATTCAGACTCACCCAGTGAACGGGCACCCAGCGTGCGGGCCGCCGCCACCGTCCGTGGGCTCCGCTTCAGGCACGAGTGCCGCCATGTGCGCGCTAGCGCTGCCCGCTCATGTTTGGCAAAATTCCTTGAACATACAGCGACCGGGAGGACAGGCCCGTTCCCTGTTCTGAGCTCGTTCGAGCGCACCTCCCTGGAATGCCGTGCATGGGTGGCGGTCGTGCCCTCGCAAGCGGCTGGCGAGGCGCGCATCGGCGCTCGCATCGGCCAACTGATCGCTTGAGACATCCATCGATCGCTGCAGAACCCTGCCCGCGCAGCCCGCTTCCGGCTCTCCCTGCACAAACAGCGGCAGCGACCGGCTTGGCAACTCATGACACAAAATGGCCAAGCACAGCCGAAGCTATGACCAGGCGAGGCCGGGAGGGCATGCATGCAGCGGCGCCCGACCGCCGCCGCCGCCGCCGCCGCTGCCGCCGCCAAACCAGCACCTTTGCCGGCTTTCCTTCACTTCTTACAGGAGATGGCGTACATCGAGCAGCTGTCCCCCTACCACTACAAAGTGCGGACGGGGTTTGTGCCCGGCATGAACGTGCCGGGCGTGTTCTACGTCAACGACCGGCTGCGGGGGCTGCTGTTTGAGGAGCTGCAGGCCTACTGCCAGCGCGGCGAGCACGGCGGCTTCCTCCCAGCCGTCAAGCAAATCGCCAACGTGGCGGCGCTGCCCGGCATCGTGCGGGTGCGTGGGGCAGGCAGAGCAGTGCACCGGTCGCTGCTGCAGGCGGCTGCCATCGCTGCATTCCCTTGCAGAGCCGTACCAGCATGCACCACCTGTCAGCTGCAGCTTCACAGCGCGTGCCACGGCCCTGCACCTCACCCTGCGCCAGCCTGTGCTGTCGCCCCCTGCCGCAGAAGTCGATTGCGCTGCCCGACGTGCACAGCGGGTACGGCTTTGCCATCGGCAACGTGGCGGCCTTTGACATGGCCGACCCGCAGGCGGTGGTGTCGCCGGGCGGGGTGGGGTTCGACATCAAGTGAGGCAACCCTGGTGGACCCCGATGCTTGACTGTTTGCTGTTGGACGGCGTGGCAGGGCGGTGGCAGCCAAGGGCTGTTTTTACACAGGCTGTGCAGTCGTTGCTGTTGCACCAGAAGCTGGAAAAATGGCAGAGCCGCCGCACCTGCCCTGCCCACACACTGGCGTCCCTGCTGGTGTTGCGCCTGCCATGGGCCAGCTTGATCTGCGCTCTGCCCACCCTTGCCATGCACTGCACCGCAGCTGCGGCGTGCGGCTGATCCGCACCAACCTGACTGAGAAGGATGTGGAGCCGGTGCGGGAGCAGCTGGCGCAGGTACGGGGCAGCCGGGGCAGCGGGGTTGGTGCGGCTGCAGCTTCGCATTGCAGAGCTGTGCCTGTTCAATATCCTGTGCCGCACTTCCTTTGGGTTGCCCGCTCTGCTGAGATGAATTTGGACAGGAAGAAAATCCAACGGGTTGCCTTCGTTCTTCTCCCTGCCTGCCTGCCCGCTCCCTTGCTCCGCGCCTGCCCGGCGGTGCTTGACCACACCGCATCCCCAGCAGCTTACGACTCCACCCTTCATTCCCTCGCTCCCTTGCTCCCTGCCTGCCAGGCGCTGTTTGACCACATCCCTGTGGGGGTGGGCAGTCAGGGCATCATCCCCACCACCGCCAAGGACCTGGAGGAGGCGCTGGAGATGGGCATGGACTGGAGCCTGCGGGAGGTGAGGGGCCAGTGAAGGGGCGGGGTGGGGCTGGCGGTCTGCGGGCATGGACTGGGGCCTGAGGGAGGCGAGTGCACACCGCATAGATAAGGTGCATGGAGTGGACGGGCGGCGGTCACAAGGCCTGCGTGGTGCTTGTTGCCATGCACACCCGTCCGACTGTCTGTTGCGTCCACTGCTCCCCCCTGGCAGGGCTACTCGTGGGCAGAGGATAAGGAGCACTGCGAGGAGTACGGCCGCATGCTCAACGCCGACCCATCCAAGGCGGGTTTGTGGGGGACTGGCGGCTGGGAGCTGCGTGCATTTGAGCGGCATCCCAAGGTCCAGTCCAGAGCAGCATTGAAGTGCTTTGAGCACAGTGCATGCCACCAGCTCATCCAACCACCCCCTTGCCTTCCCGCCACAGGTGTCGGCGCGCGCCAAGAAGCGGGGGCTGCCGCAGATGGGCACCCTGGGGGCGGGCAACCACTACGCCGAGATCCAGGTGTGCAGAGCTCGTCCTGGCTGGCTGGCATGTTTCACCTGTGCACAGTGCACCAGCGGCATGCGGCCGCCTGCCCTGCTTTTCTCCACGATGCCTCTTCACCACCCTCCCGTCCCACCCTGCCCCCCCTGCTCCGCCCACACCAGGTCATTGACGAGGTGTTTGACCGCGTGGCCGCCCGCAAGATGGGCATCGACCAAGTGGGCCAGGTCTGCATCATGATCCACAGCGGCAGCCGCGGACTGGGGCACCAGGTGCGGCTTTGATGAGGGGCAAGTTGTTGGGGGGCTGGGTGGGTGGTGGCAGGGGCAAACACGCTGACAGGTGATGTGGGACTGAAGCAGTTCTGACCGGGCACCTCTGGCACTGCTTGCTCCGCGTAGGTGGCCACGGATGCGCTGGTGGCGATGGAGAAGGCAATGGCGCGCGACGGCATCGTCACCAACGACCGCCAGCTGGCGTGCGCGCGCATCAACTCGCAGGTGGGCGGGATGAATGATGGTGTGCACATTGACAGGTGGCAAGTGCAGCATGCAAGCCGGTGAGAGTCTGTACTTTTGCTCTAGTTAGGTAAAGCTTGCCACTCCTGGCACACTTGAAACACCCCTCTACCCACCCCCACCCCCGAGCAGGAGGGCCAGGACTACCTGACCGCCATGGCCTGCGCAGCCAACTACGCCTGGGTCAACCGCTCGTCCATGACCTTCCTGTGCCGCCAGGTGAGCAGCTCACCGCGTGCAGCATGCCTGGCTTGTCGCTGCATGCACTGCCGGGCTTAGCCCTTGGAGGGATCCATCGTCCAATGGAATCCATCGTCCAATGGAGCTGGTGCTGATGCCATGCTTTGCCCACCATGCCCCTCCTGCCCCGCCAGGCCTTTGCCAAGACGTTTGGCCAGACACCAGACGACCTGGACATGCACGTGGTGTACGACGTCTCGCACAACATCGCCAAGGTGCGCTGGAGCGGCTGGCGCAGCACTGCTGCTTCTGTAGATGGAGTGGTGGGCAAGGGGGCATGTCGCTTGGCCATGAGCGCCAGATCAGCCGCCTGCTGCTGGTACAAGGCGGCTCATGACCTCGCTTTCCAATGTCCCTTCTCCACATCTCTCCCCCCCCCGCCC